>CATIWC010003019.1:0-56347 GCA_948472305.1 Vicia faba
AAAAAATATTGAAATTGTTTACATCTATTATACGATAATAAAATATGAATATGGTTGATAAATATACTATCGAGACTCATTAGATAATTTGAATTATTTCAAATGTATATGAAATATGTGTCATTAAGTAATAGTCTTTTAACTTGGTTTCTTAGTGATGAAGTAACCTAAAATTTGGTGATGGAGAATTAGAAAATACGGAAACTGTTTACATCTATTATACCAAAATACAATATGAATATGGTGAATAAATATACTATCGAGACTCATTAGATAATTTGAAATATTTCAAATGTATATGGAATATATGTCATTAAGTAATAGTCTTTTAACTTAGATTCTTAGTGATGAAGTAACCTAAAATTTGGTGATAGAGAATTAGAAAATACTGAAACTGTTCACATCTATTATACAATAATACAATATGAATATGGTGGATAAATATACTATCGATACTCATTAGATAATTTGAATTATTTCAAATGTATATGGAATATGTGTCATTAAGTAATAATCTTTTAACTTAGTTTCTTAGTGATGAAGTAACCTAAGATTTGGTGATGGAGAATTAGAAAATACTAAAACTGTTTACATCTATTATACCATAATACAATATGAATATGGTGTATAAATATACTATCGAGACTCTTTAGATAATTTGAATTATTTCAAATGTATATGGAATATGTGTCATTAAGTAATAGTCTCTTAACTTAGTTTCTTAGTGATGAAGAAACCTAAAATTTGGTGATGGAGAAGAAGAAAAATATTGAAATTGTTTACATCTATTATACGATAATAAAATATGAATATGGTTGATAAATATACTATCGAGACTCATTAGATAATTTTAATTATTTCAAATGTATATGGAATATGTGTCATTAAGTAATAGTCTCTTAACTTAGTTTCTTAGTGATGAAGTAACCTAAAATTTGGTGATAGAGAAGAAGAAAAATATTGAAATTGTTTACATCTATTATACCATAATACAATATGAATATGTTGGATAAATATACTATCAAGACTCATTAGATAATTTGAATTATTTCAAATGTATATGGAATATGTGTCATTAAGTAATAGTCTTTTAACTTGGATTCTTAGTGATGAAGTAACCTAAAATTTGGTGATAGAGAATTAGAAAATACTGAAACTGTTTACATCTATTATACCATAATACAATATGAATATGGTGGATAAATATACTATCGATACTCATTAGATAATTTGAATTATTTCAAATGTATATGGAATATGTGTCATTAAGTAATAATCTTTTAACTTAGTTTCTAAGTGATGAAGTAACCTAAGATTTGGTGATGGAGAATTAGAAAATACTAAAACTGTTTACATCTATTATACCATAATACAATATGAATATGGTGTATAAATATACTATCGAGACTCATTAGATAATTTGAATTATTTCAAATGTATATGGAATATGTGTCATTAAGTAATAGTCTCTTAACTTAGTTTCTTAGTGATGAAGTAACCTAAAATTTTGTGATGGAGAAGAAGAAAAATATTGAAATTGTTTACATCTATTATACGATAATAAAATATGAATATGGTTGATAAATATACTATCGAGACTCATTAGATAATTTGAATTATTTCAAATGTATATGGAATATGTGTCATTAAGTAATAGTCTCTTAACTTAGTTTCTTAGTGATGAAGTAACCTAAAATTTGGTGATGGAGAAGAAGAAAAATATTGAAATTGTTTACATCTATGATACGATAATAAAATATGAATATGGTTGATAAATATACTATCGAGACTCATTAGATAATTTGAATTATTTCAAATGTATATGAAATATGTGTCATTAAGTAATAGTCTTTTAACTTGGTTTCTTAGTGATGAAGTAACCTAAAATTTGGTGATGGAGAATTAGAAAATACGGAAACTGTTTACATCTATTATACCAAAATACAATATGAATATGGTGAATAAATATACTATCGAGACTCATTAGATAATTTGAAATATTTCAAATGTATATGGAATATATGTCATTAAGTAATAGTCTTTTAACTTAGATTCTTAGTGATGAAGTAACCTAAAATTTGGTGATAGAGAATTAGAAAATACTGAAACTGTTCACATCTATTATACCATAATACAATATGAATATGGTGGATAAATATACTATCGATACTCATTAGATAATTTGAATTATTTCAAATGTATATGGAATATGTGTCATTAAGTAATAATCTTTTAACTTAGTTTCTTAGTGATGAAGTAACCTAAGATTTGGTGATGGAGAATTAGAAAATACTAAAACTGTTTACATCTATTATACCATAATACAATATGAATATGGTGTATAAATATACTATCGAGACTCTTTAGATAATTTGAATTATTTCAAATGTATATGGAATATGTGTCATTAAGTAATAGTCTCTTAACTTAGTTTCTTAGTGATGAAGTAACCTAAAATTTGGTGATGGAGAAGAAGAAAAATATTGAAATTGTTTACATCTATTATACGATAATAAAATATGAATATGGTTGATAAATATACTATCGAGACTCATTAGATAATTTGAATTATTTCAAATGTATATGGAATATGTGTCATTAAGTAATAGTCTTTTAACTTGGATTCTTAGTGATGAAGTAACCTAAAATTTGGTGATAGAGAATTAGAAAATACTGAAAATGTTTACATCTATTATACCATAATACAATATGAATATGGTGGATAAATATACTATCGATACTCATTAGATAATTTGAATTATTTCAAATGTATATGGAATATGTGTCATTAAGTAATAATCTTTTAACTTAGTTTCTAAGTGATGAAGTAACCTAAGATTTGGTGATGGAGAATTAGAAAATACTAAAACTGTTTACATCTATTATACCATAATACAATATGAATATGGTGTATAAATATACTATCGAGACTCATTAGATAATTTGAATTATTTTAAATGTATATGGAATATGTGTCATTAAGTAATAGTCTCTTAACTTAGTTTCTTAGTGATGAAGTAACCTAAAATTTGGTGATGGAGAAGAAGAAAAATATTGAAATTGTTTACATCTATTATACGATAATAAAATATGAATATGGTTGATAAATATACTATCGAGACTCATTAGATAATTTGAATTATTTCAAATGTATATGAAATATGTGTCATTAAGTAATAGTCTTTTAACTTGGTTTCTTAGTGATGAAGTAACCTAAAATTTGGTGATGGAGAATTAGAAAATACGGAAACTGTTTACATCTATTATACCATAATACAATATGAATATGGTGAATACATATACTATCGAGACTCATTAGATAATTTGAAATATTTCAAATGTATATGGAATATATGTCATTAAGTAATAGTCTTTTAACTTAGATTCTTAGTGATGAAGTAACCTAAAATTTGGTGATAGAGAATTAGAAAATACTGAAACTGTTCACATCTATTATACCATAATACAATATGAATATGGTGGATAAATATACTATCGATACTCATTAGATAATTTGAATTATTTCAAATGTATATGGAATATGTGTCATTAAGTAATAATCTTTTAACTTAGTTTCTTAGTGATTAAGTAACCTAAGATTTGGTGAAGGAGAATTAGAAAATACTGAAACTGTTTACATCTATTATACCATAATACAATATGAATATGGTGGATAAATATACTATCGATACTCATTAGATAATTTGAATTATTTCAAATGTATATGGAATATGTGTCATTAAGTAATAATCTTTTAACTTAGTTTCGAAGTGATGAAGTAACCTAAGATTTGGTGATGGAGAATTAGAAAATACTGAAACTGTTTACATCTATTATACCATAATACAATATGAATATGGTGTATAAATATACTATCGAGACTCATTAGATAATTTGAATTATTTCAAATGTATATGGAATATGTGTCATTAAGTAATAGTCTCTTAACTTAGTTTCTTAGTGATGAAGTAACCTAAAATTTGGTGATGGAGAAGAAGAAAAATATTGAAATTGTTTACATCTATTATACGATAATAAAATATGAATATGGTTGATAAATATACTATCGAGACTCATTAGATAATTTGAATTATTTCAAATGTATATGAAATATGTGTCATTAAGTAATAGTCTTTTAACTTGGTTTCTTAGTGATGAAGTAACCTAAAATTTGGTGATGGAGAATTAGAAAATACGGAAACTGTTTACATCTATTATACCATAATACAATATGAATATGGTGAATAAATATACTATCGAGACTCATTAGATAATTTGAAATATTTCAAATGTATATGGAATATATGTCATTAAGTAATAGTCTTTTAACTTAGATTCTTAGTGATGAAGTAACCTAAAATTTGGTGATAGAGAATTAGAAAATACTGAAATTGTTCACATCTATTATACCATAATACAATATGAATATGGTGGATAAATATACTATCGATACTCATTAGATAATTTGAATTATTTCAAATGTATATGGAATATGTGTCATTAAGTAATAATCTTTTAACTTAGTTTCTTAGTGATTAAGTAACCTAAGATTTGGTGAAGGAGAATTAGAAAATACTGAAACTGTTTACATCTATTATACCATAATACAATATGAATATGGTGAATAAATATACTATTGAGACTCATTAGATAATTTGAATTATTTCAAATGTATATGGAATATGTGTCATTAAGTAATAATCTTTTAACTTAGTTTCTTAGTGATGAAGTAACCTAAGATTTGGTGATGGAGAATTAGAAAATACTGAAACTGTTTACATCTATTATACCATAATACAATATGAATATGGTGTATAAATATACTATCGAGACTCATTAGATAATTTGAATTATTTCAAATGTATATGGAATATGTGTCATTAAGTAATAGTCTCTTAACTTAGTTTCTTAGTGATGAAGTAACCTAAAATTTGGTGATGGAGAAGAAGAAAAATATTGAAATTGTTTACATCTATTATACGATAATAAAATATGAATATGGTTGATAAATATACTATCGAGACTCATTAGATAATTTGAATTATTTCAAATGTATATGAAATATGTGTCATTAAGTAATAGTCTTTTAACTTGGTTTCTTAGTGATGAAGTAACCTAAAATTTGGTGATGGAGAATTAGAAAATACGGAAACTGTTTACATCTATTATACCATAATACAATATGAATATGGTGAATAAATATACTATCGAGACTCATTAGATAATTTGAAATATTTCAAATGTATATGGAATATATGTCAATAAGTAATAGTCTTTTAACTTAGATTCTTAGTGATGAAGTAACCTAAAATTTGGTGATAGAGAATTAGAAAATACTGAAACTGTTCACATCTATTATACCATAATACAATATGAATATGGTGGATAAATATACTATCGATACTCATTAGATAATTTGAATTATTTCAAATGTATATGGAATATGTGTCATTAAGTAATAATCTTTTAACTTAGTTTCTTAGTGATGAAGTAACCTAAGATTTGGTGATGGAGAATGAGAAAATACTAAAACTGTTTACATCTATTATACCATAATACAATATGAATATGGTGTATAAATATACTATCGAGACTCTTTAGATAATTTGAATTATTTCAAATGTATATGGAATATGTGTCATTAAGTAATAGTCTCTTAACTTAGTTTCTTAGTGATGAAGTAACCTAAAATTTGGTGATGGAGAAGAAGAAAAATATTGAAATTGTTTACATCTATTATACGATAATAAAATATGAATATGGTTGATAAATATACTATCGAGACTCATTAGATAATTTGAATTATTTCAAATGTATATGGAATATGTGTCATTAAGTAATAGTCTTTTAACTTGGATTCTTAGTGATGAAGTAACCTAAAATTTGGTGATAGAGAATTAGAAAATACTGAAAATGTTTACATCTATTATACCATAATACAATATGAATATGGTGGATAAATATACTATCGATACTCATTAGATAATTTGAATTATTTCAAATGTATATGGAATATGTGTCATTAAGTAATAATATTTTAACTTAGTTTCTAAGTGATGAAGTAACCTAAGATTTGGTGATGGAGAATTAGAAAATACTAAAACTGTTTACATCTATTATACCATAATACAATATGAATATGGTGTATAAATATACTATCGAGACTCATTAGATAATTTGAATTATTTCAAATGTATATGGAATATGTGTCATTAAGTAATAGTCTCTTAACTTAGTTTCTTAGTGATGAAGTAACCTAAAATTTGGTGATGGAGAAGAAGAAAAATATTGAAATTGTTTACATCTATTATACGATAATAAAATATGAATATGGTTGATAAATATACTATCGAGACTCATTAGATAATTTGAATTATTTAAAATGTATATGAAATATGTGTCATTAAGTAATAGTCTTTTAACTTGGTTTCTTAGTGATGAAGTAACCTAAAATTTGGTGATGGAGAATTAGAAAATACGGAAACTGTTTACATCTATTATACCATAATACAATATGAATATGGTGAATAAATATACTATCGAGACTCATTAGATAATTTGAAATATTTCAAATGTATATGGAATATATGTCATTAAGTAATAGTCTTTTAACTTAGATTCTTAGTGATGAAGTAACCTAAAATTTGGTGATAGAGAATTAGAAAATACTGAAACTGTTCACATCTATTATACCATAATACAATTTGAATATGGTGGATAAATATACTATCGATACTCATTAGATAATTTGAATTATTTCAAATGTATATGGAATATGTGTCATTAAGTAATAATCTTTTAACTTAGTTTCTTAGTGATTAAGTAACCTAAGATTTGGTGAAGGAGAATTAGAAAATACTGAAACTGTTTACATCTATTATACCATAATACAATATGAATATGGTGAATAAATATACTATTGAGACTCATTAGATAATTTGAATTATTTCAAATGTATATGGAATATGTGTCATTAAGTAATAATCTTTTAACTTAGTTTCTTAGTGATGAAGTAACCTAAGATTTGGTGATGGAGAATTAGAAAATACTGAAACTGTTTACATCTATTATGCCATAATACAATATGAATATGGTGTATAAATATACTATTGAGACTCATTAGATAATTTGAATTATTTCAAATGTATATGGAATATGTGTCATTAAGTAATAGTCTCTTAACTTAGTTTCTTAGTGATGAAGTAACCTAAAATTTGGTGATGGAGAAGAAGGAAAATATTGAAATTGTTTACATCTATTATACGATAATAAAATATGAATATGGTTGATAAATATACTATCGAGACTCATTAGATAATTTGAATTATTTCAAATGTATATGAAATATGTGTCATTAAGTAATAGTCTTTTAACTTGGTTTCTTAGTGATGAAGTAACCTAAAATTTGGTGATGGAGAATTAGAAAATACGGAAACTGTTTACATCTATTATACCATAATACAATATGAATATGGTGAATAAATATACTATCGAGACTCATTAGATAATTTGAAATATTTCAAATATATATGGAATATATGTCATTAAGTAATAGTCTTTTAACTTAGATTATTAGTGATGAAGTAACCTAAAATTTGGTGATAGAGAATTAGAAAATACTGAAACTGTTCACATCTATTATACCATAATACAATATGAATATGGTGGATAAATATACTATCGATACTCATTAGATAATTTAAATTATTTCAAATGTATATGGAATATGTGTCATTAAGTAATAATCTTTTAACTTAGTTTCTTAGTGATGAAGTAACCTAAGATTTGGTGATGGAGAATTAGAAAATACTAAAACTGTTTACATCTATTATACCATAATACAATATGAATATGGTGTATAAATATACTATCGAGACTCATTAGATAATTTGAATTATTTCAAATGTACATGGAATATGTGTCATTAAGTAATAGTCTCTTAACTTAGTTTCTTAGTGATGAAGTAACCTAAAATTTGGTGATGGAGAAGAAGAAAAATATTTAAATTGTTTACATCTATTATACGATAATAAAATATGAATATGGTTGATAAATATACTATCGAGACTCATTAGATAATTTGAATTATTTCAATTGTATATGGAATATGTGTTATTAAGTAATAATCTTTTAACTTAGTTTCTTAGTGATGAAGTAACCTAAATTTTGGTGATAGAGAAGAAGAAAAATATTGAAATTGTTTACATCTATTATACCATAATATAATATGAATATGGTGGATAAATTTATTATCGAGACTCATTAGATAATTTGAATTATTTCAAATGTATATGGAATATGTGTCATTAAGTAATAGTCTTTTAACTTGGTTTCTTAGTGATGAAGTAACCTAAAATTTGGTGATGGGGAATTAGAAAATACGGAAACTGTTTACATCTATTATACCATAATACAATATGAATATGGTGAATAAATATACTATCGAGACTCATTAGATAATTTGAAATATTTCAAATGTATATGGAATATGTGTCATTAAGTAATAGTCTTTTAACTTAGTTTCTTAGTGATGAAGTAACCTAAAATTTGGCGATAGAGAATTAGAAAATACTGAAATTGTTTACATCTATTATACCATAATACAATATGAATATGGTGGATAAATATAGTATCGAGACTCATTAGATAATTTGAATTATTTCAAATGTATATGGAATATGTGTCATTAAGTAATAGTCTCTTAACTTAGTTTCTTAGTGATGAAGTAACCTTAAATTTGGTGATGGAGAAGAAGAAAAATATTGAAATTGTTTACATCTATTATACGATAATAAAATATGAATATGGTTGATAAATATACTATCGAGACTCATTAGATAATTTGAATTATTTCAAATGTATATGGAATATGTGTCATTAAGTAATAGTCTTTTAACTTAGTTTCTTAGTGATGAAGTAACCTAAAATTTTGGTGATAGAGAAGAAGAAAAATATTGAAATTGTTTACATCTATTATACCATAATACAATATGAATATTGTGGATAAATATACTATCCAGACTCATTAGAAAATTTGAATTATTTCAAATGTATATGGAATATGTGTCATTAAGTAATAGTCTTTTAACTTGGTTTCTTAGTGATGAAGTAACCTAAAATTTGGTGATGGAGAATTAGAAAATATGGAAACTGTTTACATCTATTATACCATAATACAATATGAATATGGTGTATAAATATACTATCGAGACTCATTAGATAATTTGAATTATTTCAAATGTATATGGAATATGTGTCATTAAGTAATAGTCTCTTAACTTAGTTTCTTAGTGATGAGGTAACCTAAAATTTGGTGATTGAGAAGAAGAAAAATATTGAAATTGTTTACATCTATTATACGATAATAAAATATGAATATGGTTGATCAATGTACTATCGAGACTCATTAGATAATTTTAATTATTTCAAATGTATATGGAATATGTGTCATTAAGTAATAGTCTCTTAACTTAGTTTCTTAGTGATGAAGTAACCTAAAATTTGGTGATAGAGAAGAAGAAAAATATTGAAATTGTTTACATCTATTATACCATAATACAATATTAATATGTTGGATAAATATACTATCGAGACTCATTAGATAATTTGAATTATTTCAAATGTATATGGAATATGTGTCATTAAGTAATAGTCTTTTAACTTGGATTCTTAGTGATGAAGTAACCTAAAATTTGGTGATAGAAAATTAGAAAATACTGAAACTGTTTATATCTATTATACCATAATACAATATGAATATGGTGGATAAATATACTATCGATACTCATTAGATAATTTGAATTATTTCAAATGTATATGGAATATGTGTCATTAAGTAATAATCTTTTAACTTAGTTTCTAAGTGATGAAGTAACCTAAGATTTGGTGATGGAGAATTAGAAAATACTAAAACTGTTTACATCTATTATACCATAATACAATATGAATATGGTGTATAAATATACTATCGAGACTCATTAGATAATTTGAATTATTTCAAATGTATATGGAATATGTGTCATTAAGTAATAGTCTCTTAACTTAGTTTCTTAGTGATGAAGTAACCTAAAATTTGGTGATGGAGAAGAAGAAAAATATTGAAATTGTTTACATCTATTATACGATAATAAAATATGAATATGGTTGATAAATATACTATCGAGACTCATTAGATAATTTTAATTATTTCAAATGTATATGGAATATGTGTCATTGAGTAATAGTCTTTTAACTTAGTTTCTTAGTGATGAAGTAACCTAAAATTTGGTGATAGAGAAGAAGAAAAATATTGAAATTGTTTACATCTATTATACCATAATACAATATGAATATGTTGGATAAATATACTATCGAGACTCATTAGATAATTTGAATTATTTCAAATGTATATGGAATATGTGTCATTAAGTAATAGTCTTTTAACTTGGTTTCTTAGTGATGAAGTAACCTAAAATTTGGTGATGGAGAATTAGAAAATATGGAAACTGTTTACATCTATTATACCATATTACAATATGAATATGGTGAATAAATATACTATCGAGACTCATTAGATAATTTGAAATATTTCAAATTTATATGGAATATGTGTCATTAAGTAATAGTCTTTTAACTTAGTTTCTTAGTGATGAAGTAACCTAAAATTTGGTGATAGAGAATTAGAAAATACTGAAACTGTTTAAATCTATTATACCATAATACAATATGAATATGGTGGATAAATATACTATCGATACTCATTAGATAATTTGAATTATTTCAAATGTATATGGAATATGTGTCATTAAGTAATAATCTTTTAACTTAGTTTCTTAGTGATGAAGTAACCTAAGATTTGGTGATGGAGAATTAGAAAATACTAAAACTGTTTACATCTATTATATCATAATACAATATGAATATGGTGTATAAATATACTATCGAGACTCATTAGATAATTTGAATTATTTCAAATGTATATGGAATATGTGTCATTAAGTAATAGTCTCTTAACTTAGTTTCTTAGTGATGAAGTAACCTAAAATTTGGTGATGGAGAAGAAGAAAAATATTGAAATTGTTTACATCTATTATACGATAATAAAATATCAATATGGTTGATAAATATACTATCGAGACTCATTAGATAATTTGAATTATTTCAAATGTATATGGAATATGTGTCATTAAGTAATAGTCTTTTAACTTAGTTTCTTAGTGATGAAGTAACCTAAAATTTGGTGATAGAGAAGAAGAAAAATATTGAAATTGTTTACATCTATTATACCATAATACAATATGAATATGGTGGATAAATATACTATCGAGACTCATTAGATGATTTGAATTATTTCAAATGTATATGGAATATGTGTCATTAAGTAATAGTCTTTTAACTTGGTTTCTTAGTGATGAAGTAACCTAAAATTTGGAGATGGAGAAGAAGAAAAATATTGAAATTGTTTACATCTATTATACGATAATAAAATATGAATATGGTTGATAAATATACTATCCAGACTCATTAGATAATTTGAATTATTTCAAATGTATATGGAATATGTGTCATTAAGTAATAGTCTTTTAACTTAGTTTCTTAGTGATGAAGTAACCTAAATTTTGGTGATAGAGAAGAAGAAAAATATTGAAATTGTTTACATCTATTATACCATAATACAATATGAATATGGTGAATAAATATACTATCGAGACTCATTAGATAATTTGAATTATTTCAAATGTATATGGAATATGTGTCATTAAGTAATAGTCTTTTAACTAAGTTTCTTAGTGATGAAGTAACCTAAGATTTGGTGATGGAGAATTAGAAAATACTGAAACTGTTTACATCTATTATACCATAATACAATATGAATATGGTGTATAAATATACTATCGAGACTCATTAGATAATTTGAATTATTTCAAATGTATATGGAATATGTGTCATTAAGTAATAGTCTCTTAACTTAGTTTCTTAGTGATGAAGTAACCTAAAATTTGGTGATGGAGAAGAAGAAAAATATTGAAATTGTTTACATCTATTATACGATAATAAAATATGAATATGGTTGATAAATATACTATCGAGACTCATTAGATAATTTGAATTAATTCAAATGTATATGAAATATGTGTCATTAAGTAATAGTCTTTTAACTTGGTTTCTTAGTGATGAAGTAACCTAAAATTTGGTGATGGAGAATTAGAAAATACGGAAAGTGTTTACATCTATTATACCATAATACAATATGAATATGGTGAATAAATATACTATCGAGACTCATTAGATAATTTTAAATATTTCAAATGTATATGGAATATATGTCATTAAGTAATAGTCTTTTAACTTAGATTCTTAGTTATGAAGTAACCTAAAATTTGGTGATAGAGAATTAGAAAATACGGAAACTGTTCACATCTATTATACCATAATACAATATGAATATGGTGGATAAATATACTATCGATACTCATTAGATAATTTGAATTATTTCAAATGTATATGGAATATATGTCATTAAGTAATAATCTTTTAACTTAGTTTCTTAGTGATGAAGTAACCTAAGATTGGTGATGGAGAATTAGAAAATATGGAAACTGTTTACATCTATTATACCATAATACAATATGAATATGGTGTATAAATAATTATCGAGACTCATTAGATAATTTGAATTATTTCAAATGTATATGGAATATGTGTCATTAAGGAATAGTCTCTTAACTTAGTTTCTTAGTGATGAAGTAACCTAAAATTTGGTGATGGAGAAGAAGAAAAATATTGAAATTGTTTACATCTATTATACCATAATACAATATGAATATGGTTGATAAATATACTATCGAGACTCATTAGATAATTTGAATTATTTCAAATGTATATGGAATATGTGTCATTAAGTAATAGTCTTTTAACTTAGTTTCTTAGTGATGAAGTAACCTAAAATTTGGTGATAGAGAAGAAGAAAAATATTGAAATTGTTTACATCTATTATACCATAATACAATATGAATATGGTGGATAAATATACTATCGAGACTCATTAGATAATTTGAATTATTTCAAATGTATATGGAATATGTGTCATTAAGTAATAGTCTTTTAACTTGGTTTCTTAGTGATGAAGTAACCTAAAATTTGGTGATGGAGAAGAAGAAAAATATTGAAATTGTTTACATCTATTATACGATAAAAAAATATGAATATGGTTGATAAATATACTATCGAGACTCATTAGATAATTTGAATTATTTCAAATGTATATGGAATATGTGTCATTAAGTAATAGTCTTTTAACTTAGTTTCTTAGTGATGAAGTAACCTAAAATTTGGTGATAGAGAAGAAGAAAAATAATGAAATTGTTTACATCTATTATACCATAATACAATATGAATATGGTGGATAAATATACTATCGATACTCATTAGATAATTTGAATTATTTCAAATGTATATGGAATATGTGTCATTAAGTAATAGTCTTTTAACTTGGTCTCTTAGTGATGAAGTAACCTAAAATTTGGTGATGGAGAATTAGAAAATACGGAAACTGTTTACATCTATTATACCATAATACAATATGAATATGGTGAATAAATATACTATCGATACTCATTAGATAATTTGAAATATTTCAAATGTATATGGAATACGTGTCATTAAGTAATAGTCTTTTAACTTAGTTTCTTAGTGATGAAGTAACCTAAAATTTGGTGACAGAGAATTAGAAAATACTGAAACTGTTTACATCTATTATACCATAATACAATATGAATATGGTGGATAAATATAGTATCGAGACTCATTAGATAATTTGAATTATTTCAAATGTATATGGAATATGTGTCATTAAGTAATAATCTTTTAACTTAGTTTCTTAGTGATAAAGTAACCTAAGATTTGGTGAAGGAGAATTAGAAAATACTGAAACTGTTTACATCTATTATACCATAATACAATATGAATATGGTGAATAAATATACTATCGAGACTCATTAGATAATTTGAAATATTTCAAATGTATATGGAATATGTGTCATTAAGTAATAGTCGCTTAACTTAGTTTCTTAGTGATGAAGTAACCTAAAATTTGGTGATGGAGAAGAAGAAAAATATTGAAATTATTTACATCTATTATACGATAATAAAATATGAATATGGTTGATAAATATACTATAGAGACTCATTAGATAATTTGAATTATTTCAAATGTATATGGAATATGTGTCATTAAGTAATAGTCTCTTAACTTAGTTTCTTAGTGATGAAGTAACCTAAAATTTGGTGATGGAGAAGAAGAAAAATATTGAAATTGTTTACATCTATTATACGATAATAAAATATGAATATGGTTGATAAATATACTATCGAGACTCATTAGATAATTTGAATTATTTCAAATGTATATGAAATATGTGTCATTAAGTAATAGTCTTTTAACTTGGTTTCTTAGTGATGAAGTAACCTAAAATTTGGTGATGGAGAATTAGAAAATACGGAAACTGT
This sequence comes from Vicia faba, assembly GCA_948472305.1. Classification (NCBI taxonomy): domain Eukaryota; kingdom Viridiplantae; phylum Streptophyta; class Magnoliopsida; order Fabales; family Fabaceae; genus Vicia; species Vicia faba. The sequence continues at coordinate 14,488 of CATIWC010003019.1, forward strand.
TTACATCTATTATACCATAATACAATATGAATATGGTGAATAAATATACTATCGAGACTCATTAGATAATTTGAAATATTTCAAATGTATATGGAATATATGTCATTAAGTAATAGTCTTTTAACTTAGATTCTTAGTGATGAAGTAACCTAAAATTTGATGATAGAGAATTAGAAAATACTGAAACTGTTCACATCTATTATACCATAATACAATATGAATATGGTGGATAAATATAGTATCGAGACTCATTAGATAATTTGAATTATTTCAAATGTATATGGAATATGTGTCATTAAGTAATAATCTTTTAACTTAGTTTCTTAGCGATGAAGTAACCTAAGATTTGTGAAGGAGAATTAAAAAATATTGAAACTGTTTACATCTATTATACCATAATACACTATGAATATGGTGAATAAATATACTATCGAGACTCATTAGATAATTTGAATTATTTCAAATGTATATGGAATATGTGTCATTAAGTAATAGTCTTTTAACTTAGTTTCTTAGTGATGAAGTAACCTAAGATTTTGTGATGGAGAAGAAGAAAAATATTGAAACTGTTTACATGTATTATACCATAATAAAATATGAATATGGTGAATAAATATACTATCGAGACTCATTAGACAATTTGAATTATTTCAAATGTATATGGAATATGTGTCATTAAGTAATAGTCTTTTAACTTAGTTTCTTAGTGATGAAGTAACCTAAGATTTTGTGATGGAGAAGAAGAAAAATATTGAAATTGGTTACATCTATTATACCATAATACAATATGAATATGGTGAATAAATATACTATCGAGACTCATTAGATAATTTGAATTATTTCAAATGTATATGGAATATGTGTCATTAAATAATAGTCTTTTAACTTAGTTTCTTAGTGATGAAGTAACCTAAGATTTGGTGATGGAGAATTAGAAAATACTGAAAATGATTACATCTATTATACCATAATACAATATGAATATGGTGGATAAATATACTATCGAGACTCATTAAATAATTTGAATTATTTCAAATGTATATGGAATATGTGTCATTAAGTAATAGTCTTTTAACTTAGTTTCTTAGTGATGAAGTAACCTAAAATTTGGTGATAGGGAAGAAGAAAAATATTGAAATTGTTTACATCTATTATACCATAATACAATATGAATATGGTGGATAAATATACTATCGAGACTCATTAGATAATTTGAATTATTTCAAATATATGTGGAATATGTGTCATTAAGTAATAGTCTTTTAACTTGGTTTCTTAGTGATGAAGTAACCTAAAATTTGATGATAGAGAATTAGAAAATACTGAAACTGTTTACATCTATTATACCATAATACAATATGAATATGGTGGATAAATATACTATCGATACTCATTAGATAATTTGAATTATTTCAAATTTATATGGAATATGTGTCATTAAGTAATAATCTTTTAACTTAGTTTCTTAGTGATGAAGTAACCTAAGATTTGGTGATGGAGAATTAGAAAATACTAAAACTGTTTACATCTATTATACCATAATACAATATGAATATGGTGTATAAATATACTATCGAGACTCATTAGATAATTTGAATTATTTCAAATGTATATGGAATATGTGTCATTAAGTAATAATCTGTTAACTTAGTTTCTTAGTGATGAAGTAACCTAAGATTTGGTGATGGAGAATTAGAAAATATTAAATCTGTTAACATCTATTATACCATAATACAATATGAATATGGTGTATAAATATACTATATAGACTCATTAGATAATTTGAAATATTTCAAATGTATATGGAATATGTGTCATTAAGTAATAGTCTTTTAACTTAGTTTCTTAGAGATGAAGTAACCTAAAATTTGGTGATAGAGAATTAGAAAATACTAAAACTGTTTACATCTATTATACCATAATACAATATGAATATGGTGGATAAATATACTATCGATACTCATTAGATAATTTGAATCATTTCAAATTTATATGGAATATGTGTCATTAAGTAATATTCTTTTAACTTAGTTTCTTAGTGATGAAGTAACCTAAGATTTGGTGATGGAGAATTAGAAAATACTAAAACTGTTTACATCTATTATACCATAATACAATATGAATTTGGTGTATAAATATACTATCGAGACTCATTAGATAATTTGAATTATTTCAAATGTATATGGAATATGTGTCATTAAGTAATAGTCTTTTAACTTAGTTTCTTAGAGATGAGGTAACCTAAGATTTGGTGATTGAGAATTAGAAAATACTAAAACTGTTTACATCTATTATACCATAATACAATATGAATTTGGTGTATAAATATACTATCGAGACTCATTAGATAATTTGAATTATTTCAAATGTATATGGAATATGTGTCATTAAGTAATAGTCTTTTAACTTAGTTTCTTAGTGATGAAGTAACCATAAATTTGGTGATGGAGAAGAAGAAAAATATTGAAATTGTTTACATCTATTATACGATAATAAAATATGAATATGGTTGATAAATATACTATCGAGACTCATTAGATAATTTGAATTATTTAAAATGTATATGGAATATGTGTCATTAAGTAATAGTCTTTTAACTTAGTTTCTTAGTGATGAAGTAACCTAAAATTTGGTGATAGAGAAGAAGAAAAATATTGAAATTGTTTACATCTATTATACCATAATACAATATGAATATGGTGGATAAATATACTATCGAGACTCATTAGAAAATTTGAATTATTTCAAATGTATATGGAATATGTGTCATTAAGTAATAGTCTTTTAACTTGGTTTCTTAGTGATGAAGTAATCTAAAATTTGGTGATGGAGAATTAGAAAATATGGAAACTGTTTACATCTATTATACCATAATACAATATGAATATGGTGTATAAATATACTATCGAGAATCATTAGATAATTTGAATTATTTCAAATGTATATGGAATATTTGTCATTAAGTAATAGTCTCTTAACTTAGTTTCTTAGTGATGAGGTAACCTAAAATTTGGTGATTGAGAAAAAGAAAAATATTGAAATTGTTTACATCTATTATACGATAATAAAATATGAATATGGTTGATAAATATACTATCGAGACTCATTAGATAATTTTAATTATTTCAAATGTATATGGAATATGTGTCATTGAGTAATAGTCTCTTAACTTAGTTTCTTAGTGATGAAGTAACCTAAAATTTGGTGATAGAGAAGAAGAAAAATATTGAAATTGTTTACATCTATTATACCATAATACAATATGAATATGTTGGATAAATATACTATCGAGACTCATTAGATAATTTGAATTATTTCAAATGTATATGGAATATGTGTCATTAAGTAATAGTCTTTTAACTTGGATTCTTAGTGATGAAGTAACCTAAAATTTGGTGATAGAGAATTAGAAAATACTGAAACTGTTTACATCTATAATACCATAATACAATATGAATATGGTGGACAAATATACTATCGATACTCATTAGATAATTTGAATTATTTCAAATGTATATGGAATATGTGTCATTAAGTAATAATCTTTTAACTTAGTTTCTTAGTGATGAAGTAACCTTAGATTTGGTGATTGAGAATTAGAAAATACTAAAACTGTTTAAATCTATTATACCATAATACAATATGAATATGGTGTATAAATATACTATCGAGACTCATTAGATAATTTGTATTATTTCAAATGTATATGGAATATGTGTCATTAAGTAATAGTCTCTTAACTTAGTTTCTTAGTGATGAAGTAACCTAAAATTTGGTGATGGAGAAGAAGAAAAATGTTGAAATTGTTTACATCTATTATACGATAATAAAATATGAATATGGTTGATAAATATACTATCGAGACTCATTAATTAATTTGAATTATTTCAAATGTATATGGAATATGTGTCATTGAGTAATAGTCTTTTAACTTAGTTTCTTAGTGATGAAGTAACCTAAAATTTGGTGATAGAGAAGAAGAAAATTATTGAAATTGTTTACATCTATTATACCATAATACAATATGAATATGTTGGATATATATACTATCGAGACTCATTAGATAATTTGAATTATTTCAAATGTATATGGAATATGTGTCATTAAGTAATAGTCTTTTAACTTGGTTTCTTAGTGATGAAGTAACCTAAAATTTGGTGATGGAGAATTACAAAATATGGAAACTGTTTACATCTATTATACCATAATACAATATGAATATGGTGAATAAATATACTATCGAGACTCATTAGATAATTTGAAATATTTCAAATGTATATGGAATATGTGTCATTAAGTTATAGTCTTTTAACTTAGTTTCTTAGTGATGAAGTAACCTAAAATTTGGTGATAGAGAATTAGAAAATACTGAAACTGTTTAAATCTATTATACCATAATACAATATGAATATGGTGGATAAATATACTATCGATACTCATTAGAAAATTTGAATTATTTCAAATGTATATGGAATATGTGTCATTAAGTAATAATCTTTTAACTTAGTTTCTTAGTGATGAAGTAACCTAAGATTTGGTGATGGAGAATTAGAAAATACTGAAACTGTTTACATCTATTATATCATAATACAATATGAATATGGTGTATAAATATACTATCGAGACTCATTAGATAATTTGAATTATTTCAAATGTATATGGAATATGTGTCATTAAGTAATAGTCTCTTAACTTAGTTTCTTAGTGATGAAGTAACCTAAAATTTGGTGATGGAGAAGAAGAAAAATATTGAAATTGTTTACATCTATTATACGATAATAAAATATGAATATGGTTGATAAATTTACTATCGAGACTCATTAGATAATTTGAATTATTTCAAATGTATATGAAATATGTGTCATTAAGTAATAGTCTTTTAACTTGGTTTCTTAGTGATGAAGTAACCTAAAATTTGGTGATGGAGAATTAGAAAATACGGAAACTGTTTACATCTATTATACCATAATACAATATGAATATGGTGAATAAATATACTATCGAGACTCATTAGATAATTTGAAATATTTCAAATGTATATGGAATATATGTCATTAAGTAATAGTCTTTTAACTTAGATTCTTAGTGATGAAGTAACCTAAAATTTGGTGATAGAGAATTAGAAAATACTGAAACTGTTCACATCTATTATACCATAATACAATATGAATATGGTGGATAAATATACTATCGATACACATTAGATAATTTGAATTATTTCAAATGTATATGGAATATGTGTCATTAAGTAATAATCTTTTAACTTAGTTTCTTAGTGATGAAGTAACCTAAGATTTGGTGAAGGAGAATTAGAAAATACTGAAACTGTTTACATCTATTATACCATAATACAATATGAATATGGTGAATAAATATACTATTGAGACTCATTAGATAATTTGAATTATTTCAAATGTATATGGAATATGTGTCATTAAGTAATAGTCTTTTAACTAAGTTTCTTAGTGATGAAGTAACCTAAGATTTGGTGATGGAGAATTAGAAAATACTGAAACTGTTTACATCTATTATACCATAATACAATATGAATATGATGTATAAATATACTATCGAGACTCATTAGATAATTTGAATTATTTCAAATGTATATGGAATATGTGTCATTAAGTAATAGTCTCTTAACTTAGTTTCTTAGTGATGAAGTAACCTAAAATTTGGTGATGGAGAAGAAGAAAAAATATTGAAATTGCTTACATCTATTATACGATAATAAAATATGAATATGGTTGATAAATATACTATCGAGACTCATTAGATAATTTGAATTATTTCAAATGTATATGAAATATGTGTCATTAAGTAATAGTCTTTTAACTTGGTTTCTTAGTGATGAAGTAACCTAAAATTTGGTGATGGAGAATTAGAAAATACGGAAAGTGTTTACATCTATATACCATAATACAATATGAATATGGTGAATAAATATACTATCGAGACTCATTAGATAATTTAAAATATTTCAAATGTATATGGAATATATGTCATTAAGTAATAGTCTTTTAACTTAGATTCTTAGTGATGAAGTAACCTAAAATTTGGTGATAGAGAATTAGAAAATACTTAAACTGTTCACATCTATTATACCATAATACAATATGAATATGGTGGATAAATATACTATCGATACTCATTAGATAATTTGAATTATTTCAAATGTATATGGAAAATGTGTCATTAAGTAATAATCTTTTTACTTAGTTTCTTAGTGATGAAGTAACCTAAGATTTGGTGATGGAGAATTAGAAAATATGGAAACTGTTTACATCTATTATACCATAATACAATATGAATATGGTGTATAAACACTATCGAGACTCACTAGAAAATTTGAATTATTTCAAATGTATATGGAATATGTGTCATTAAGTAATAGTCTTTTAACTTAGTTTCTTAGTGATGAAGTAACCTAAAAATTTGGTGATGGAGAAGATGAAAAATATTGAAATTGTTTACATCTATTATAACATAATACAATATGAATATGGTGGATAAATATACTATCGAGACTCATTAGATAATTTGAATTATTTCAAATGTATATGGAATATGTGTCATTAAGTTATAGTCTTTTAACTTAGTTTGTTAGTGATGAAGTAACCTAAAATTTGGTGATAGAGAAGAAGAAAAATATTGAAATTGTTTACATCTATTATACCATAATACAATATGAATATGTTGTATAAATATACTATCGAGACTCACTAGAAAATTTGAATTATTTCAAATGTATATGGAATATGTGTCATTAAGTAATAGTCTTTTAACTTAGTTTCTTAGTGATAAAGTAACCTAAAATTTGGTGATGGAGAAGATGAAAAATATTGAAATTGTTTACATCTATTATAACATAATACAATATGAATATGGTGGATAAATATACTATCGAGACTCATTAGATAATTTGAATTATTTCAAATGTATATGGAATATGTGTCATTAAGTAATAGTCTCTTAACTTAGTTTCTTAGTGAAGAGGTAACCTAAAATTTGGTGATTGAGAAGAAGAAAAATATTGAAATTGTTTACATCTATTATACGATAATAAAATATAAATATGGTTGATAAATATACTATCGAGACTCATTAGATAATTTGAATTATTTCAAATGTATATGGAATATGTGTCATTGAGTAATAGTCTTTTAACTTAGTATCTTAGTGATGAAGTAACCTAAATTTGGTGATAGAGAAGAAGAAAAATATTGAAATTGTTTACATCTATTATACCATAATACAATATGAATATGTTGGATAAATATACTATCGAGACTCATTAGATAATTTGAATTATTTCAAATGTATATGGAATATGTGTCATTAAGTTATAGTCTTTTAACTTAGTTTCTTAGTGATGAAGTAACCTAAAATTTGGTGATAGAGAAGAAGAAAAATATTGAAATTGTTTACATCTATTATACCATAACACAATATGAATATGTTGGATAAATATACTATCGAGACTCATTAGATAATTTGAATTATTTCAAATGTATATGGAATATGTATCATTAAGTAATAGTCTTTTAACTTGGTTTCTTAGTGATGAAGTAACCTAAAATTTGGTGATGGAGAATTAGAAAATATGGAAACTGTTTACATCTATTATACCATAATACAATATGAATATGGTGTATAAATATACTATCGAGACCCATTAGATAATTTGAATTATTTCAAATGTATATGGAATATGTGTAATTAAGTAATAGTCTCTTAACTTAGTTTCTTAGTGATGAGGTAACCTAAAATTTGGTGATTGAGAAGAAGAAAAATATTGAAATTGTTTACATCTATTATACGATAATAAAATATGAATATGGTTGATAAATATACTATCGAGACTCATTAGATAATTTTAATTATATCAAATGTATATGGAATATGTGTCATTGAGTAATAGTCTCTTAACTTAGTTTCTTAGTGATGAAGTAACCTAAAATTTGGTGATAGAGAAGAAGAAAAATATTGAAATTGTTTACATCTATTATACCATAATACAATATGAATATGTTGGATAAATATACTATCGAGACTCATTAGATAATTTGAATTATTTCAAATGTATATGGAATATGTGTCATTAAGTAATAGTCTTTTAACTTGGATTCTTAGTGATGAAGTAACCTAAAATTTGGTGATAGAGAATTAGAAAATACTTAAACTGTTTACATCTATTGTACCATAATACAATATGAATATGGTGGATAAATATACTTATCGATACTCATTAGATAAATTTAATTATTTCAAATGTATATGGAATATGTGTCATTAAGTAATAATCTTTTAACTTAGTTTCTTAGTGATGAAGTAACCTAAGATTTGGTGATGGAGAATTAGAAAATACTAAAACTGTTTACATTTATTATACCATAATACAATATGAATATGGTGTATAAATATACTATCGAGACTCATTAGATAATTTTAATTATTTCAAATGTATATGGAATATGTGTCATTAAGTAATAGTCTCTTAACTTAGTTTCTTAGTGATGAAGTAACCTAAAATTTGGTGATGGAGAAGAAGAAAAATATTGAAATTGTTTACATCTATTATACAATAAAATATGAATATGGTTGATAAATATACTATCGAGACTCATTAGATAATTTGAATTATTTAAAATGTATATGGAATATGTGTCGTTGAGTAATAGTCTTTTAACTTAGTTTCTTAGTGATGAAGTAACCTAAAATTTGGTGATAGAGAAGAAGAAAATATTGAAATTGTTTACATCTATTATACCATAATACAATATGAATATGTTGGATAAATATACTATCGAGACTCATTAGATAATTTGAATTATTTCAAATGTATATGGAATATGTGTCATTAAGTAATAGTCTTTTAACTTAGTTTCTTAGTGATGAAGTAACCTAAAATTTGGTGATAGAGAATTAGAAAATACTGAAACTGTTTAAAACTATTATACCATAATACAATATGAATATGGTGGATAAATATACTATCGATACTCATTAGATAATTTGAATTATTTCAAATGTATATGGAATATGTGTCATTAAGTAATAATCTTTTAACTTAGTTACTTAGTGATGAAGTAACCTAAGATTTGGTGATGGAGAATTAGAAAATACTAAAACTGTTTACATCTATTATATCATAATACGATATGAATATGGTGTATAAATATACTATCGAGACTCATTAGATAATTTGAATTATTTCAAATGTATATGGAATATGTGTCATTAAGTAATAGTCTCTTAACTTAGTTTGTTAGTGATGAAGTAACCTAAAATTTGGTGATGGAGAAGAAGAAAAATATTGAAATTGTTTACATCTATTATACGATAATAAAATATGAATATGGTTGATAAATATACTATCGAGACTCATTAGATAATTTGATTTATTTCAAATGTATATGAAATATGTGTCATTAAGTAATAGTCTTTTAACTTGGTTTCTTAGTGATGAAGTAACCTAAAATTTGGTGATGGAGAATTAGAAAATACGGAAACTGTTTACATCTATTATACCATAATAAAATATGAATATGGTGAATAAATATACTATCGAGACTCATTAGATAATTTGAAATATTTCAAATGTATATGGAATATATGTCATTAAGTAATAGTCTTTTAACTTAGATTCTTAGTGATGAAGTAACCTAAAATTTGGTGATAGAGAATTAGAAAATACTGAAACTGTTCACATCTATTATACCATAATACAATATGAATATGGTGGATAAATATACTATCGATACTCATTAGATAATTTGAATTATTTCAAATGTATATGGAATATGTGTCATTAAGTAATAATCTTTTAACTTAGTTTCTTAGTGATGAAGTAACCTAAGATTTGGTGAAGGAGAATTAGAAAATACTGAAACTGTTTACATCTATTATACCATAATACAATATGAATATGGTGAATAAATATACTATCGAGACTCATTAGATAATTTGAATTATTTCAAATGTATATGGAATATGTGTCATTAAGTAATAGTCTTTTAACTAAGTTTCTTAGTGATGAAGTAACCTAAGATTTGGTGATGGAGAATTAGAAAATACTGAAACTGTTTACATCTATTATACCATAATACAATATGAATATGGTGTATAAATATACTATCGAGACTCATTAGATAATTTGAATTATTTCAAATGTATATGGAATATGTGTCATTAAGTAATAGTCTCTTAACTTAGTTTCTTAGTGATGAAGTAACCTAAAATTTGGTGATGGAGAAGAAGAATAATATTGAAATTGTTTACATCTATTATACGATAATAAAATATGAATATGGTTGATAAATATACTATCGAGACTCATTAGATAATTTGAATTATTTCAAATGTATATGGAATATGTGTCATTAAGTAATAATCTTTTAACTTAGTTTCTTAGTGATGAAGTAACCTAAGATTTGGTGAAGGAGAATTAGAAAATACTGAAACTGTTTACATCTATTATACCATAATACAATATGAATATGGTGAATAAATATACTATCGAGACTCATTAGATAATTTGAATTATTTCAAATGTATATGGAATATGTGTCATTAAGTAATAGTCTTTTAACTAAGTTTCTTAGTGATGAAGTAACCTAAGATTTGGTGATGGAGAATTAGAAAATACTGAAACTGTTTACATCTATTATACCATAATACAATATGAATATGGTGTATAAATATACTATCGAGACTCATTAGATAATTTGAATTATTTCAAATGTATATGGAATATGTGTCATTAATTAATAGTCTCTTAACTTAGTTTCTTAGTGATGAAGTAACCTAAAATTTGGTGATGGAGAAGAAGAAAAATATTGAAATTGTTTACATCTATTATACGATAATAAAATATGAATATGGTTGATAAATATACTATCGAGACTCATTAGATAATTTGAATTATTTCAAATGTATATGAAATATGTGTCATTAAGTAATAGTCTTTTAACTTGGTTTCTTAGTGATGAAGTAACCTAAAATTTGGTGATGGAGAATTAGAAAATACGGAAACTGTTTACATCTATTATACCATAATAAAATATGAATATGGTGAATAAATATACTATCGAGACTCATTAGATAATTTGAAATATTTCAAATGTATATGGAATATATGTCATTAAGTAATAGTCTTTTAACTTAGATTCTTAGTGGATGAAGTAACCTAAAATTTGGTGATAGAGAATTAGAAAATACTGAAACTGTTCACATCTATTATACCATAATACAATATGAATATGGTGGATAAATATACTATCGATACTCATTAGATAATTTGAATTATTTCAAATGTATATGGAATATGTGTCATTAAGTAATAATCTTTTAACTTAGTTTCTTAGTGATGAAGTAACCTAAGATTTGGTGAAGGAGAATTAGAAAATACTGAAACTGTTTACATCTATTATACCATAATACAATATGAATATGGTGAATAAATATACTATCGAGACTCATTAGATAATTTGAATTATTTCAAATGTATATGGAATATGTGTCATTAAGTAATAGTCTTTTAACTAAGTTTCTTAGTGATGAAGTAACCTAAGATTTGGTGATGGAGAATTAGAAAATACTGAACTGTTTACATCTATTATACCATAATACAATATGAATATGGTGTATAAATATACTATCGAGACTCATTAGATAATTTGAATTATTTCAAATGTATATGGAATATGTGTCATTAAGTAATAGTCTCTTAACTTAGTTTCTTAGTGATGAAGTAACCTAAAATTTGGTGATGGAGAAGAAGAATAATATTGAAATTGTTTACATCTATTATACGATAATAAAATATGAATATGGTTGATAAATATACTATCGAGACTCATTAGATAATTTGAATTATTTCAAATGTATATGAAATATGTGTCATTAAGTAATAGTCTTTTAACTTGGTTTCTTAGTGATGAAGTAACCTAAAATTTGGTGATGGAGAATTAGAAAATACGGAAACTATTTACATCTATTATACATAATACAATATGAATATGGTGAATAAATATACTATCGAGACTCATTAGATAATTTGAAATATTTCAAATGTATATGGAATATATGTCATTAAGTAATAGTCTTTTAACTTAGATTCTTAGTGATGAAGTAACCTAAAATTTGGTGATAGAGATTTAGAAAATACTGAAATTGTTCACATCTATTATACCATAATACAATATGAATATGGTGAATAAATATACTATCGATACTCATTAGATAATTTGAATTATTTCAAATGTATATGGAATATGTGTCATTAAGTAATAATCTTTTAACTTAGTTTCTTAGTGATGAAGTAACCTAAGATTTGGTGATGGAGAATTAGAAAATACTAAAACTGTTTACATCTATTATACCTTAATACAATATGAATATGATGTATAAATATACTATCGAGACTCATTAGATAATTTGAATTATTTCAAATGTATATGGAATATGTGTCATTAAGTAATAGTCTCTTAACTTAGTTTCTTAGTGATGAAGTAACCTAAAATTTGGTGATGGAGAAGAAGAAAAATATTGAAACTGTTCACATCTATTATACGATAATACAATATGAATATGGTTGATAAATATACTATCGAGACTCATTAGATAATTTGAATTATTTCAAATGTATATGGAATATGTGTCATTGAGTAATAGTCTTTTAACTTAGTTTCTTAGTGATGAAGTAACCTAAGATTTGGTGAAGGAGAATTAGAAAATACTGAAACTGTTTACATCTATTATACCATAATACAATATGAATATGGTGAATAAATATACTATCGAGACTCATTAGATAATTTGAATTATTTCAAATGTATATGGAATATGTGTCATTAAGTAATAGTCTGTTAACTAAGTTTCTTAGTGATGAAGTAACCTAAGATTTGGTGATGGAGAATTAGAAAATACTGAAACTGTTTACATCTATTATACCATAATACAATATGAATATGGTGTATAAATATACTATCGAGACTCATTAGATAATTTGAATTATTTCAAATGTATATGGAATATGTGTCATTAAGTAATAGTCTCTTAACTTAGTTTCTTAGTGATGAAGTAACCTAAAATTTGGTGATGGAGAAGAAGAATAATATTGAAATTGTTTACATCTATTATACGATAATAAAATATGAATATGGTTGATAAATATACTATCGAGACTCATTAGATAATTTGAATTATTTCAAATGTATATGAAATATGTGTCATTAAGTAATAGTCTTTTAACTTGGTTTCTTAGTGATGAAGTAACCTAAAATATGGTGATGGAGAATTAGAAAATACGGAAACTGTTTACATCTATTATACCATAATACAATATGAATATGGTGAATAAATATACTATCGAGACTCATTAGATAATTTGAAATATTTCAAATGTATATGGAATATATGTCATTAAGTAATAGTCTTTTAACTTAGATTCTTAGTGATGAAGTAACCTAAAATTTGGTGATAGAGATTTAGAAAATACTGAAACTGTTCACATCTATTATACCATAATACAATATGAATATGGTGAATAAATATACTATCGATACTCATTAGATAATTTGAATTATTTCAAATGTATATGGAATATGTGTCATTAAGTAATAATCTTTTAACTTAGTTTCTTAGTGATGAAGTAACCTAAGATTTGGTGAAGGAGAATTAGAAAATACTGAAACTGTTTACATCTATTATACCATAATACAATATGAATATGGTGAATAAATATACTATCGAGACTCATTAGATAATTTGAATTATTTCAAATGTATATGGAATATGTGTCATTAAGTAATAGTCTTTTAACTAAGTTTCTTAGTGATGAAGTAACCTAAGATTTGGTGATGGAGAATTAGAAAATACTGAAACTGTTTACATCTATTATACCATAATACAATATGAATATGGTGTATAAATATACTATCGAGACTCATTAGATAATTTGAATTATTTCAAATGTATATGGAATATGTGTCATTAAGTAATAGTCTCTTAACTTAGTTTCTTAGTGATGAAGTAACCTAAAATTTGGTGATGGAGAAGAAGAATAATATTGAAATTGTTTACATCTATTATACGATAATAAAATATGAATATGGTTGATAAATATACTATCGAGACTCATTAGATAATTTGAATTATTTCAAATGTATATGAAATATGTGTCATTAAGTAATAGTCTTTTAACTTGGTTTCTTAGTGATGAAGTAACCTAAAATTTGGTGATGGAGAATTAGAAAATACGGAAACTGTTTACATCTATTATACCATAATACAATATGAATATGGTGAATAAATATACTATCGAGACTCATTAGATAATTTGAAATATTTCAAATGTATATGGAATATATGTCATTAAGTAATAGTCTTTTAACTTAGATTCTTAGTGATGAAGTAACCTAAAATTTGGTGATAGAGATTTAGAAAATACTGAAACTGTTCACATCTATTATACCATAATACATTATGAATATGGTGAATAAATATACTATCGATACTCATTAGATAATTTGAATTATTTCAAATGTATATGGAATATGTGTCATTAAGTAATAATCTTTTAACTTAGTTTCTTAGTGATGAAGTAACCTAAGATTTGGTGATGGAGAATTAGAAAATACTAAAACTGTTTACATCTATTATACCTTAATACAATATGAATATGGTGTATAAATATACTATCGAGACTCATTAGATAATTTGAATTATTTCAAATGTATATGGAATATGTGTCATTAAGTAATAGTCTCTTAACTTAGTTTCTTAGTGATGAAGTAACCTAAAATTTGGTGATGGAGAAGAAGAAAAATATTGAAATTGTTTACATCTATTATACGATAATAAAATATGAATATGGTTGATAAATATACTATCGAGACTCATTAGATAATTTGAATTATTTCAAATGTATATGGAATATGTGTTATTAAGTAATAATCTTTTAACTTAGTTTCTTAGTGATGAAGTAACCTAAAATTTGGTGATAGAGAAGAAGAAAAATATTGAAATTGTTTACATCTATTATACCATAATACAATATGAATATGGTGGATAAATATACTATCGAGACTCATTAGATAATTTTTATTATTTCAAATGTATATGGAATATGTGTCATTAAGTAATAGTCTTTTAACTTGGTTTCTTAGTGATGAAGTAACCTAAAATTTGGTGATGGAGAATTAGAAAATACGGAAACTGTTTACATCTATTATACCATAATACAATATGAATATGGTGAATAAATATACTATCGAGACTCATTAGATAATTTGAAATATTTCAAATGTATATGGAATATGTGTCATTAAGTAATAGTCTTTTAACTTGGTTTCTTAGTGATGAAGTAACCTAAGATTTGGCGAAGGAGAATTAGAAAATACTGAAACTATTTACACCTATTATACCATAATACAATATGAATATGGTGAATAAATATACTATCGAGACTCATTAGATAATTTGAATTATTTCAAATGTATATGGAATATGTGTCATTAAGTATTAATCTTTTAACTTAGTTTCTTAGTGATGAAGTAACCTAAAATTTGGTGATGGAGAAGAAGAAAAATATTGAAAATGTTTACATCTATTATACCATAATACAAAATGAATATGGTGGATAAATATACTATCGAGACTCATTAGATAATTTGAATTATTTCAAATGTATATGGAATATGCGTCATTAAGTAATAGTCTTTAAACTTGGTTTCTTAGTGATGAAGTAACCTAAAATTTGGTGATGGAGAATATTAGAAAATACGGAAACTGTTTACATCTATTATACCATAATACAATATGAATATGGTGAATAAATATACTATCGAGACTCATTAGATAATTTGAAATATTTCAAATGTATATGGAATATGTGTCATTAAGTAATAGTCTTTTAACTTAGTTTCTTAGTGATGAAGTAACCTAAAATTTGGTGATAGAGAATTAGAAAATACTGAAACTGTTTACATCTATTATACCATAATACAATATGAATATGGTGGATAAATATAGTATCGAGACTCATTAGATAATTTGAATTATTTCAAATGTATATGGAATATGTGTCATTAAGTAATAGTCTCTTAACTTAGTTTCTTAGTGATGAAGTAACCTTAAATTTGGTGATGGAGAAGAAGAAAAATATTGAAATTGTTTACATCTATTATACGATAATAAAATATGAATATGGTTGATAAATATACTATTGAGACTCATTAGATAATTTGAATTATTTCAAATGTATATGGACTATGTGTCATTAAGTAATAGTCTTTTAACTTAGTTTCTTAGTGATGAAGTAACCTAAAATTTGGTGATAGAGAATTAGAAATACTGAAACTGTTCACATCTATTATACCATAATACAATATGAATATGGTGGATAAATATACTATCGATACTCATTAGATAATTTGAATTATTTCAAATGTATATGGAATATGTGTCATTAAGTAATAATCTTTTAACTTAGTTTCTTAGTGATGAAGTAACCTAAGATTTGGTGATGGAGAATTAGAAAATACTAAAACTGTTTACATCTATTATACCATAATACAATATGAATATGGTGTATAAATATACTATCGAGACTCATTAGATAATTTGAATTATTTCAAATGTATATGGAATATGTGTCATTAAGTAGTAGTCTATTAACTTAGTTTCTTAGTGATGAAGTAACCTAAAATTTGGTGATGGAGAAGAAGAAAAATATTGAAATTGTTTACATCTATTATACGATAATAAAATATGAATATGGTTGATAAATATACTATCGAGACTCATTAGATAATTTGAATTATTTCAAATGTATATGGAATATGTGTCATTAAGTAATAGTCTTTTAACTTAGATTGTTAGTGATGAAGTAACCTAAAATTTGGTGATAGAGAATTAGAAAATACTGAAACTGTTTACATCTATTATACCATAATACAATATGAATATGGTGGATAAATATAGTATCGAGACTCATTAGATAATTTGAATTATTTCAAATGTATATGGAATATGTGTCATTAAGTAATAGTCTCTTAACCTAGTTTCTTAGTGATGAAGTAACCTAAAATTTGGTGATGGAGAAGAAGAAAAATATTGAAATTATTTACATCTATTATACCATAATACAATATGAATATGGTGGATAAATATACTATCGAGACTCATTAGAAAATTTGAATTATTTCAAATGTATATGGAATATGTGTCATTAAGTAATAGTCTTTTAACTTGGTTTCTTAGTGATGAAGTAACCTAAAATTTGGTGATTGAGAATTAGAAAATACGGAAACTGTTTACATCTATTATACCATAATACAATATGAATATGGTGAATAAATATACTATCGATACTCATTAGATAATTTGAATTATTTCATATGTATATGGAATATGTGTCATTAAGTAATAGTCTCTTAACATAGTTTCTTAGTGATGAAGTAACCTAAAATTTGGTGATGGAGAATTAGAAAATACGAAAACTGTTTACATCTATTATACCATAATACAATATGAATATGGTGAATAAATATACTATCGAGACTCATTAGATAATTTGAAATATTTCAAATGTATATGGAATATGTGTCATTAAGTAATAGTCTTTTAACTTAGTTTCTTAGTGATGAAGTAACCTAAAATTTGGTGATAGAGAATTAGAAAATACTGAAACTGTTTACATCTATTATACCATAATACAATATGAATATGGTGGATAAATATAGTATCGAGACTTATTAGATAATTTGAATTATTTCAAATGTATATGGAATATGTGTCATTAAGTAATAGTCTCTTAACTTAGTTTCTTAGTGATGAAGTAACCTTATATTTGGTGATGGAGAAGAAGAAGAATATTGAAATTGTTTACATCTATTATACGATAATAAAATATGAATATGGTTGATAAATATACTATTGAGACTCATTAGATAATTTGAACAATTTCAAATGTATATGGAATATGTGTCATTAAGTAATAGTCTCGTAACTTAGTTTCTTAGTGATGAAGTAACCTAAAATTTGGTGATGGAGAAGAAGAAAAATATTGAAATTGTTTACATCTATTATACGATAATAAAATATGAATATGGTTGATAAATATACTATCGAGACTCATTAGATAATTTGAATTATTTCAAATGTATATGGAATATGTGTCATTAAGTAATAGTCTTTTAACTTAGTTTCTTAGTGATGAAGTAACCTAAAATTTAGTGATGGAGAATTAGAAAATACGGAAACTGTTTACATCTATTATACCATAATACAATATGAATATGGTGAATAAATATACTATCGAGAATCATTAGATAATTTGAAATATTTCAAATGTATATGGAATATGTGTCATTAAGTAATAGTCTTTTAACTTAGTTTCTTAGTGATGAAGTAACCTAAAATTTGGTGATAGAGAATTAGAAAATACTGAAACTGTTTACATCTATTATACCATAATACAATATGAATATGGTGAATAAATATACTATCGAGACTCATTAGATAATTTGAAATATTTCAAATGTATATGGAATATGTGTCATTAAGTAATAGTCTGTTAACTAAGTTTCTTAGTGATGAAGTAACCTAAGATTTGGTGATGGAGAATTAGAAAATACTGAAACTGTTTACATCTATTATACCATAATACAATATGAATATGGTGTATAAATATACTATCGAGACTCATTAGATAATTTGAATTATTTCAAATGTATATGGAATATGTGTCATTAAGTAATAGTCTCTTAACTTAGTTTCTTAGTGATGAAGTAACCTAAAATTTGGTGATGGAGAAGAAGAATAATATTGAAATTGTTTACATCTATTATACGATAATAAAATATGAATATGGTTGATAAATATACTATCGAGACTCATTAGATAATTTGAATTATTTCAAATGTATATGAAATATGTGTCATTAAGTAATAGTCTTTTAACTTGGTTTCTTAGTGATGAAGTAACCTAAAATATGGTGATGGAGAATTAGAAAATACGGAAACTGTTTACATCTATTATACCATAATACAATATGAATATGGTGAATAAATATACTATCGAGACTCATTAGATAATTTGAAATATTTCAAATGTATATGGAATATATGTCATTAAGTAATAGTCTTTTAACTTAGATTCTTAGTGATGAAGTAACCTAAAATTTGGTGATAGAGATTTAGAAAATACTGAAACTGTTCACATCTATTATACCATAATACAATATGAATATGGTGAATAAATATACTATCGATACTCATTAGATAATTTGAATTATTTCAAATGTATATGGAATATGTGTCATTAAGTAATAATCTTTTAACTTAGTTTCTTAGTGATGAAGTAACCTAAGATTTGGTGAAGGAGAATTAGAAAATACTGAAACTGTTTACATCTATTATACCATAATACAATATGAATATGGTGAATAAATATACTATCGAGACTCATTAGATAATTTGAATTATTTCAAATGTATATGGAATATGTGTCATTAAGTAATAGTCTTTTAACTAAGTTTCTTAGTGATGAAGTAACCTAAGATTTGGTGATGGAGAATTAGAAAATACTGAAACTGTTTACATCTATTATACCATAATACAATATGAATATGGTGTATAAATATACTATCGAGACTCATTAGATAATTTGAATTATTTCAAATGTATATGGAATATGTGTCATTAAGTAATAGTCTCTTAACTTAGTTTCTTAGTGATGAAGTAACCTAAAATTTGGTGATGGAGAAGAAGAATAATATTGAAATTGTTTACATCTATTATACGATAATAAAATATGAATATGGTTGATAAATATACTATCGAGACTCATTAGATAATTTGAATTATTTCAAATGTATATGAAATATGTGTCATTAAGTAATAGTCTTTTAACTTGGTTTCTTAGTGATGAAGTAACCTAAAATTTGGTGATGGAGAATTAGAAAATACGGAAACTGTTTACATCTATTATACCATAATACAATATGAATATGGTGAATAAATATACTATCGAGACTCATTAGATAATTTGAAATATTTCAAATGTATATGGAATATATGTCATTAAGTAATAGTCTTTTAACTTAGATTCTTAGTGATGAAGTAACCTAAAATTTGGTGATAGAGATTTAGAAAATACTGAAACTGTTCACATCTATTATACCATAATACATTATGAATATGGTGAATAAATATACTATCGATACTCATTAGATAATTTGAATTATTTCAAATGTATATGGAATATGTGTCATTAAGTAATAATCTTTTAACTTAGTTTCTTAGTGATGAAGTAACCTAAGATTTGGTGATGGAGAATTAGAAAATACTAAAACTGTTTACATCTATTATACCTTAATACAATATGAATATGGTGTATAAATATACTATCGAGACTCATTAGATAATTTGAATTATTTCAAATGTATATGGAATATGTGTCATTAAGTAATAGTCTCTTAACTTAGTTTCTTAGTGATGAAGTAACCTAAAATTTGGTGATGGAGAAGAAGAAAAATATTGAAATTGTTTACATCTATTATACGATAATAAAATATGAATATGGTTGATAAATATACTATCGAGACTCATTAGATAATTTGAATTATTTCAAATGTATATGGAATATGTGTTATTAAGTAATAATCTTTTAACTTAGTTTCTTAGTGATGAAGTAACCTAAAATTTGGTGATAGAGAAGAAGAAAAATATTGAAATTGTTTACATCTATTATACCATAATACAATATGAATATGGTGGATAAATATACTATCGAGACTCATTAGATAATTTTTATTATTTCAAATGTATATGGAATATGTGTCATTAAGTAATAGTCTTTTAACTTGGTTTCTTAGTGATGAAGTAACCTAAAATTTGGTGATGGAGAATTAGAAAATACGGAAACTGTTTACATCTATTATACCATAATACAATATGAATATGGTGAATAAATATACTATCGAGACTCATTAGATAATTTGAAATATTTCAAATGTATATGGAATATGTGTCATTAAGTAATAGTCTTTTAACTTGGTTTCTTAGTGATGAAGTAACCTAAGATTTGGCGAAGGAGAATTAGAAAATACTGAAACTATTTACACCTATTATACCATAATACAATATGAATATGGTGAATAAATATACTATCGAGACTCATTAGATAATTTGAATTATTTCAAATGTATATGGAATATGTGTCATTAAGTATTAATCTTTTAACTTAGTTTCTTAGTGATGAAGTAACCTAAAATTTGGTGATGGAGAAGAAGAAAAATATTGAAAATGTTTACATCTATTATACCATAATACAAAATGAATATGGTGGATAAATATACTATCGAGACTCATTAGATAATTTGAATTATTTCAAATGTATATGGAATATGCGTCATTAAGTAATAGTCTTTAAACTTGGTTTCTTAGTGATGAAGTAACCTAAAATTTGGTGATGGAGAATATTAGAAAATACGGAAACTGTTTACATCTATTATACCATAATACAATATGAATATGGTGAATAAATATACTATCGAGACTCATTAGATAATTTGAAATATTTCAAATGTATATGGAATATGTGTCATTAAGTAATAGTCTTTTAACTTAGTTTCTTAGTGATGAAGTAACCTAAAATTTGGTGATAGAGAATTAGAAAATACTGAAACTGTTTACATCTATTATACCATAATACAATATGAATATGGTGGATAAATATAGTATCGAGACTCATTAGATAATTTGAATTATTTCAAATGTATATGGAAGATGTGTCATTAAGTAATAGTCTCTTAACTTAGTTTCTTAGTGATGAAGTAACCTTAAATTTGGTGATGGAGAAGAAGAAAAATATTGAAATTGTTTACATCTATTATACGATAATAAAATATGAATATGGTTGATAAATATACTATTGAGACTCATTAGATAATTTGAATTATTTCAAATGTATATGGACTATGTGTCATTAAGTAATAGTCTTTTAACTTAGTTTCTTAGTGATGAAGTAACCTAAAATTTGGTGATAGAGAATTAGAAATACTGAAACTGTTCACATCTATTATACCATAATACAATATGAATATGGTGGATAAATATACTATCGATACTCATTAGATAATTTGAATTATTTCAAATGTATATGGAATATGTGTCATTAAGTAATAATCTTTTAACTTAGTTTCTTAGTGATGAAGTAACCTAAGATTTGGTGATGGAGAATTAGAAAATACTAAAACTGTTTACATCTATTATACCATAATACAATATGAATATGGTGTATAAATATACTATCGAGACTCATTAGATAATTTGAATTATTTCAAATGTATATGGAATATGTGTCATTAAGTAATAGTCTATTAACTTAGTTTCTTAGTGATGAAGTAACCTAAAATTTGGTGATGGAGAAGAAGAAAAATATTGAAATTGTTTACATCTATTATACGATAATAAAATATGAATATGGTTGATAAATATACTATCGAGACTCATTAGATAATTTGAATTATTTCAAATGTATATGGAATATGTGTCATTAAGTAATAGTCTTTTAACTTAGATTGTTAGTGATGAAGTAACCTAAAATTTGGTGATAGAGAATTAGAAAATACTGAAACTGTTTACATCTATTATACCATAATACAATATGAATATGGTGGATAAATATAGTATCGAGACTCATTAGATAATTTGAATTATTTCAAATGTATATGGAATATGTGTCATTAAGTAATAGTCTCTTAACCTAGTTTCTTAGTGATGAAGTAACCTAAAATTTGGTGATGGAGAAGAAGAAAAATATTGAAATTGTTTACATCTATTATACCATAATACAATATGAATATGGTGGATAAATATACTATCGAGACTCATTAGAAAATTTGAATTATTTCAAATGTATATGGAATATGTGTCATTAAGTAATAGTCTTTTAACTTGGTTTCTTAGTGATGAAGTAACCTAAAATTTGGTGATTGAGAATTAGAAAATACGGAAACTGTTTACATCTATTATACCATAATACAATATGAATATGGTGAATAAATATACTATCGATACTCATTAGATAATTTGAATTATTTCATATGTATATGGAATATGTGTCATTAAGTAATAATCTTTTAACTTAGTTTCTTAGTGATGAAAAAACCTAAGATTTGGTGATGGAGAATTAGAAAATAATAAAATTGTTTACATCTATTATATCATAATACAATATGAATATGGTGTATAAATATACTATCGAGACTCATTAGATAATTTGAATTATTTCAAATGTATATGGAATATGTGTCATTAAGTAATAGTCTCTTAACATAGTTTCTTAGTGATGAAGTAACCTAAAATTTGGTGATGGAGAATTAGAAAATACGAAAACTGTTTACATCTATTATACCATAATACAATATGAATATGGTGAATAAATATACTATCGAGACTCATTAGATAATTTGAAATATTTCAAATGTATATGGAATATGTGTCATTAAGTAATAGTCTTTTAACTTAGTTTCTTAGTGATGAAGTAACCTAAAATTTGGTGATAGAGAATTAGAAAATACTGAAACTGTTTACATCTATTATACCATAATACAATATGAATATGGTGGATAAATATAGTATCGAGACTTATTAGATAATTTGAATTATTTCAAATGTATAAGGAATATGTGTCATTAAGTAATAGTCTCTTAACTTAGTTTCTTAGTGATGAAGTAACCTTAAATTTGGTGATGGAGAAGAAGAAGAATATTGAAATTGTTTACATCTATTATACGATAATAAAATATGAATATGGTTGATAAATATACTATTGAGACTCATTAGATAATTTGAACAATTTCAAATGTATATGGAATATGTGTCATTAAGTAATAGTCTCGTAACTTAGTTTCTTAGTGATGAAGTAACCTAAAATTTGGTGATGGAGAAGAAGAAAAATATTGAAATTGTTTACATCTATTATACGATAATAAAATATGAATATGGTTGATAAATATACTATCGAGACTCATTAGATAATTTGAATTATTTCAAATGTATATGGAATATGTGTCATTAAGTAATAGTCTTTTAACTTAGTTTCTTAGTGATGAAGTAACCTAAAATTTAGTGATGGAGAATTAGAAAATACGGAAATTGTTTACATCTATTATACCATAATACAATATGAATATGGTGAATAAATATACTATCGAGAATCATTAGATAATTTGAAATATTTCAAATGTATATGGAATATGTGTCATTAAGTAATAGTCTTTTAACTTAGTTTCTTAGTGATGAAGTAACCTAAAATTTGGTGATAGAGAATTAGAAAATACTGAAACTGTTTACATCTATTATACCATAATACAATATGAATATGGTGAATAAATATACTATCGAGACTCATTAGATAATTTGAAATATTTCAAATGTATATGGAATATGTGTCATTAAGTAATAGTCTTTTAACTTAGTTTCTTAGTGATGAAGTAACCTAAAATTTGGTGATGGAGAATTAGAAAATACTGAAACTGTTTACATCTATTATACCATAATACAATATGAATATGGTGGATAAATATAGTATCGAGACTCATTAGATAATTTGAATTATTTCAAATGTATATGGAATATGTGTCATTAAGTAATAGTCTCTTAACCTAGTTTCTTAGTGATGAAGTAACCTAAAATTTGGTGATGGAGAAGAAGAAAAATATTGAAATTGTTTACATCTATTATACCATAATACAATATGAATATGGTGGATAAATATACTATCGAGACTCATTAGAAAATTTGAATTATTTCAAATGTATATGGAATATGTGTCATTAAGTAATAGTCTTTTAACTTGGTTTCTTAGTGATGAAGTAACCTAAAATTTGGTGATGGAGAATTAGAAAATACGGAAACTGTTTACATCTATTATACCATAATACAATATGAATATGGTGAATAAATATACTATCGATACTCATTAGATAATTTGAATTATTTCATATGTATATGGAATATGTGTCATTAAGTAATAATCTTTTAACTTAGTTTCTTAGTGATGAAAAAACCTAAGATTTGGTGATGGAGAATTAGAAAATACTAAAATTGTTTACATCTATTATATCATAATACAATATGAATATGGTGTATAAATATACTATCGAGACTCATTAGATAATTTGAATTATTTCAAATGTATATGGAATATGTGTCATTAAGTAATAGTCTCTTAACTTAGTTTCTTAGTGATGAAGTAACCTAAAATTTGGTGATGGAGAATTAGAAAATACGAAAACTGTTTACATCTATTATACCATAATACAATATGAATATGGTTAATAAATATACTATCGAGACTCATTAGATAATTTGAAATATTTCAAATGTATATGGAATATGTGTCATTAAGTAATAGTCTCGTAACTTAGTTTCTTAGTGATGAAGTAACCTAAAATTTGGTGATGGAGAAGAAGAAAAATATTGAAATTGTTTACATCTATTATACGATAATAAAATATGAATATGGTTGATAAATATACTATCGAGACTCATTAGATAATTTGAATTATTTCAAATGTATATGGAATATGTGTCATTAAGTAATAGTCTTTTAACTTAGTTTCTTAGTGATGAAGTAACCTAAAATTTGGTTATAGAGAAGAAGAAAAATATTGAAATTGTTTACATCTATTATACCATAATACAATATGAATATGGTGAATAAATATACTATCGAGACTCATTAGATAATTTGAAATATTTCAAATGTATATGGAATATGTGTCATTAAGTAATAGTCTTTTAACTTAGTTTCTTAGTGATGAAGTAACCTAAAATTTGGTGATAGAGAACTAGAAAATACTGAAACTGTTTACATCTATTATACCATAATACAATATGAATATGGTGGATAAATATAGTATCGAGACTCATTAGATAATTTGAATTATTTCAAATGTATATGGAATATGTGTCATTAAGTAATAGTCTCTTAACTTAGTTTCTTAGTGATGAAGTAACCTAAAATTTGGTGATGGAGAAGAAGAAAAATATTGAAATTGTTTACATCTATTATACGATAATAAAATATGAATATGGTTGATAAGTATACTATCGAGACTCATTAGATAATTTGAATTATTTCAAATGTATATGGAATATGTGTCATTAAGTAATAATCTTTTAACTTAGTTTCTTAGTGATGAAGTAACCTAAGATTTGGTGAAGGAGAATTAGAAAATACTGAAACTGTTTACATCTATTATACCATAACACAATATGAATATGGTGGATAAATATACTATCGAGACTCATTAGATAATTTGAATTATTTCAAATGTATATGGAATATGTGTCATTAAGTAATAGTCGTTTAACTTAGTTTCTTAGTGATGAAGTAACCTAAAATTTGGTGATGGAGAATTAGAAAATACGGAAACTGTTTACATCTATTATACCATAATACAATATGAATATGGTGAATAAATATACTATCGATACTCATTAGATAATTTGAATTATTTCAAATGTATATGGAATATGTGTCATTAAGTAATAATCTTTTAACTTAGTTTCTTAGTGATGAAGTAACCTAAGATTTGGTGATGGAGAATTAGAAAATACTAAAATTGTTTACATCTATTATATCATAATACAATATGAATATGGTGTATAAATATACTATCGAGACTCATTAGATAATTTGAATTATTTCAAATGTATATGGAATATGTGTCATTAAGTAATAGTCTCTTAACTTAGTTTCTTAGTGATGAAGTAACCTAAAATTTGGTGATGGAGAAGAAGAAAAATATTGAAATTGTTTACATCTATTATACGATAATAAAATATGAATATGGTTGATAAATATACTATCGAGACTCATTAGATAATTTGAATTATTTAAAATGTATATGGAATATGTGTCATTAAGTAATAGTCTTTTAACTTATATTTGTTAGTGATGAAGTAACCTAAAATTTGGTGATAGAGAAGAAGAAAAATATTGAAATTGATTACATCTATTATACCATAATAAAATATGAATATGGTGGATAAATATACTATCGAGACTCATTAGATAATTTGAATTATTTCAAATGTATATGGAATATGTGTCATTAAGTAATAGTCTTTTAACTTGGTTTCTTAGTGATGAAGTAACCTAAAATTTGGTGATGGAGAATTAGAAAATACGGAAACTGTTTACATCTATTATACCATAATACAATATGAATATGGTGAATAAATATACTATAGAGACTTATTAGATAATTTGAAATATTTCAAATGTATATGGAATATGTGTCATTAAGTAATAGTCTTTTAACTTAGTTTCTTAGTGATGAAGTAACCTAAAATTTGGTGATAGAGAACTAGAAAATACTGAAACTGTTTACATCTATTATACCATAATACAATATGAATATGGTGGATAAATATAGTATCGAGACTTATTAGATAATTTGAATTATTTCAAATGTATATGGAATATGTGTCATTAAGTAATAGTCTCTTAACTTAGTTTCTTAGTGATGAAGTAACCTTAAATTTGGTGATGGAGAAGAAGAAGAATATTGAAATTGTTTACATCTATAATACGATAATAAAATATGAATATGGTTGATAAATATACTATTGAGACTCATTAGATAATTTGAATTATTTCAAATGTATATGGAATATGTGTCATTAAGTAATAGTCTTTTAACTTAGTTTCTTAGTGATGAAGTAACCTAAAATTTGGTGATAGAGAAGATGAAAAATATTGAAAATGTTTACATCTATTATACCATAATACAATATGAATATGGTGGATAAATATACTATCGAGACTCATTAGATAATTTGAATTATTTCAAATGTATATGGAATATGTGTCATTAAGTAATAGTCTTTTAACTTGGTTTCTTAGTGATGAAGTAACCTAAAATTTAGTGATGGAGAATTAGAAAATACGGAAACTGTTTACATCTATTATACCATAATACAATATGAATATGGTGAATAAATATACTATCGAGAATCATTAGATAATTTGAAATATTTCAAATGTATATGGAATATGTGTCATTAAGTAATAGTCTTTTAACTTAGTTTCTTAGTGATGAAGTAACCTAAAATTTGGTGATAGAGAATTAGAAAATACTGAAACTGTTTACATCTATTATAACATAATACAATATGAATATGGTGGATAAATATACTATCGATACTCATTAGATAATTTGAATTATTTCAAATGTATATGGAATATGTGTCATTAATTAATAATCTTTTAACTTAGTTTCTTAGTGATGAAGTAACCTAAGATTTGGTGATGGAGAATTAGAAAATACTAAAACTGTTTACATCTATTATATCATAATACAATATGAATATGGTGTATAAATATACTATCGAGACTCAGTAGATAATTTGAATTATTTCAAATGTATATGGAATATGTGTCATTAAGTAATAGTCTTTTAACTTATATTTGTTAGTGATGAAGTAACCTAAAATTTGGTGATAGAGAAGAAGAAAAATATTGAAATTGATTACATCTATTATACCATAATAAAATATGAATATGGTGGATAAATATACTATCGAGACTCATTAGATAATTTGAATTATTTCAAATGTATATGGAATATGTGTCATTAAGTAATAGTCTTTTAACTTGGTTTCTTAGTGATGAAGTAACCTAAAATTTGGTGATGGAGAATTAGAAAATACGGAAACTGTTTACATCTATTATACCATAATACAATATGAATATGGTGAATAAATATACTATAGAGACTTATTAGATAATTTGAAATATTTCAAATGTATATGGAATATGTGTCATTAAGTAATAGTCTTTTAACTTAGTTTCTTAGTGATGAAGTAACCTAAAATTTGGTGATAGAGAACTAGAAAATACTGAAACTGTTTACATCTATTATACCATAATACAATATGAATATGGTGGATAAATATAGTATCGAGACTTATTAGATAATTTGAATTATTTCAAATGTATATGGAATATGTGTCATTAAGTAATAGTCTCTTAACTTAGTTTCTTAGTGATGAAGTAACCTTAAATTTGGTGATGGAGAAGAAGAAGAATATTGAAATTGTTTACATCTATAATACGATAATACAATATGAATATGGTTGATAAATATACTATTGAGACTCATTAGATAATTTGAATTATTTCAAATGTATATGGAATATGTGTCATTAAGTAATAGTCTTTTAACTTAGTTTCTTAGTGATGAAGTAACCTAAAATTTGGTGATAGAGAAGATGAAAAATATTGAAAATGTTTACATCTATTATACCATAATACAATATGGTATATGGTGGATAAATATACTATCGAGACTCATCAGAAAATTTGAATTATTTCAAATGTATATGGAATATGTGTCATTAAGTAATAGTCTTTTAACTTGGTTTCTTAGTGATGAAGTACCCTAAAATTTGGTGATGGAGAATTAGAAAATACGGAAAATGTTTACATCTATTATACCATAATACAATATGAATATGGTGAATAAATATACTATCGATACTCATTAGATAATTTGAATTATTTCAAATGTATATGGAATATGTGTCATTAAGTAATAGTCTTTTAACTTGGTTTCTTAGTGATGAAGTAACCTAAAATTTAGTGATGGAGAATTAGAAAATACGGAAACTGTTTACATCTATTATACCATAATACAATATGAATATGGTGAATAAATATACTATCGAGAATCATTAGATAATTTGAAATATTTCAAATGTATATGGAATATGTGTCATTAAGTAATAGTCTTTTAACTTAGTTTCTTAGTGATGAAGTAACCTAAAATTTGGTGATAGAGAATTAGAAAATACTGAAACTGTTTACATCTATTATAACATAATACAATATGAATATGGTGGATAAATATACTATCTATACTCATTAGATAATTTGAATTATTTCAAATGTATATGGAATATGTGTCATTAAGTAATAATCTTTTAACTTAGTTTCTTAGTGATGAAGTAACCTAAGATTTGGTGATGGAGAATTAGAAAATACTAAAACTGTTTACATCTATTATATCATAATACAATATGAATATGGTGTATAAATATACTATCGAGACTCAGTAGATAATTTGAATTATTTCATATGTATATGGAATATGTGTCATTAAGTAATAGTCTTTTAACATAGTTTCTTAGTGATGAAGTAACCTAAAATTTGGTGATAGAGAAGAAGAAAAATATTGAAATTGTTTACATCTATTATACCATAATACAATATGAATATGGTGGATAAATATACTATCGAGACTCATTAGATGATTTGAATTATTTCAAATGTATATGGAATATGTGTCATTAAGTAATAGTCTTTTAACTTAGTTTCTTAGTGATAAGGTAACCTAAAATTTAGTGATGGAGAATTAGAAAATACGGAAACTGTTTACATCTATTATACCATAATACAATATGATTATGGTGAATAAATATACTATCGAGACTCATTAGATAATTTGAAATATTTCAAATGTATATGGAATATGTGTCATTAAGTAATAGTCTTTTAACTTAGTTTCTTAGTGATGAAGTAACCTAAAATTTGGTGATAGAGAATTAGAAAATACTGAAACTGTTTACATCTATTATACCATAATACAATATGAATATGGTGGATAAATATAGTATCGAGACTCATTAGATAATTTGAATTATTTCAAATGTATATGGAATATGTGTCATTAAGTAATAGTCTCTTAACTTAGTTTCTTAGTGATGAAGTAACCTAAAATTTGGTGATGGAGAAGAAGAAAAATATTGAAATTGTTTACATCTATTATACCATAATACAATATGAATATGGTGGATAAATATACTATCGAGACTCATTAGAAAATTTGAATTATTTCAAATGTATATGGAATATGTGTCATTAAGTAATAGTCTTTTAACTTGGTTTCTTAGTGATGAAGTACCCTAAAATTTGGTGATGGAGAATTAGAAAATACGGAAAATGTTTACATCTATTATACCATAATACAATATGAATATGGTGAATAAATATACTATCGATACTCATTAGATAATTTGAATTATTTCATATGTATATGGAATATGTGTCATTAAGTAATAATCTTTTAACTTAGTTTCTTAGTGATGAAGAAACCTAAGATTTGGTGATGGAGAATTAGAAAATACTAAAATTGTTTACATCTATTATATCATAATACAATATAAATATGGTGTATAAATATACTATCGAGACTCATTAGATAATTTGAATTATTTCAAATGTATATGGAATATGTGTCATTAAGTAATAGTCTCTTAACTTAGTTTCTTAGTGATGAAGTAACCTAAAATTTGGTGATGGAGAAGAAGAAAAATATTGAAATTGTTTACATCTATTATACGATAATAAAATATGAATATGGTTGATAAATATAGTATCGAGACTCATTAGATAATTTGAATTATTTCAAATGTATATGGAATATGTGTCATTAAGTAATAGTCTTTTAACTTAGTTTCTTAGTGATGAAGTAACCTAAAATTTGGTGATAGAGAAGAAGAAAAATATTGAAATTGTTTACATCTATTATACCATAATACAATATGAATATGGTGGATAAATATACTATCGAGACTCATTAGATAATTTGAATTATTTCAAATGTATATGGAATATGTGTCATTAAGTAATAGTCGTTTAACTTAGTTTCTTAGTGATGAAGTAACCTAAAATTTGGTGATGGAGAATTAGAAAATACGGAAACTGTTTACATCTATTATACCATAATACAATATGAATATGGTGAATAAATATACTATCGATACTCATTAGATAATTTGAATTATTTCAAATGTATATGGAATATGTGTCATTAAGTAATAATCTTTTAACTTAGTTTCTTAGTGATGAAGTAACCTAAGATTTGGTGATGGAGAATTAGAAAATACTAAAACTGTTTACATCTATTATACCATAATACAATATGAATATGGTGGATAAATATAGTATCGAGACTCATTAGATAATTTGAATTATTTCAAATGTATATGGAATATGTGTCATTAAGTAATAGTCTCTTAACTTAGTTTCTTAGTGATGAAGTAACCTAAAATTTGGTGATGGAGAAGAAGAAAAATATTGAAATTGTTTACATCTATTATACGATAATAAAATATGAATATGGTTGATAAATATACTATCGAGACTCATTAGATAATTTGAATTATTTCAAATGTATATGGAATATGTGTCATTAAGTAATAGTCTTTTAACTTAGTTTCTTAGTGATGAAGTAACCTAAAATTTGGTGATAGAGAAGAAGAAAAATATTGAAATTGTTTACATCTATTATACCATAATACAATATGAATATGGTGGATAAATATACTATCGAGACTCATTAGATAATTTGAATTATTTCAAATGTGTATGGAATATGTGTCATTAAGTAATAGTCGTTTAACTTAGTTTCTTAGTGATGAAGTAACCTAAAATTTGGTTATAGAGAAGAAGAAAAATATTGAAATTGTTTACATCTATTATACCATAATACAATATGAATATGGTGAATAAATATACTATCGAGACTCATTAGATAATTTGAAATATTTCAAATGTATATGGAATATGTGTCATTAAGTAATAGTCTTTTAACTTAGTTTCTTAGTGATGAAGTAACCTAAGATTTGGTGATGGAGAATTAGAAAATACTAAAACTGTTTACATCTATTATACCATAATACAATATGAATATGGTGTATAAATATACTATCGAGACTCATTAGATAATTTGAATTATTTCAAATGTATATGGAATATGTGTCATTAAGTAATAGTCTCTTAACTTAGTTTCTTAGTGATGAAGTAACCTAAAATTTGGTGATGGAGAAGAAGAAAAATATTGAAATTGTTTACATCTATTATACGATAATAAAATATGAATATGGTTGATAAATATACTATCGAGACTCATTAGATAATTTGAATTATTTCAAATGTATATGGAATATGTGTCATTAAGTAATAGTCTTTTAACTTAGTTTCTTAGTGATGAAGTAACCTAAAATTTGGTGATAGAGAAGAAGAAAAATATTGAAATTGTTTACATCTATTATACCATAATACAATATGAATATGGTGGATAAATATACTATCGAGACTCATTAGATAATTTGAATTATTTCAAATGTATATGGAATATGTGTCATTAAGTAATAGTCGTTTAACTTAGTTTCTTAGTGATGAAGTAACCTAAAATTTGGTGATGGAGAATTAGTAAATACGGAAACTGTTTACATCTATTATACCATAATACAATATGAATATGGTGAATAAATATACTATCGATACTCATTAGATAATTTGAATTATTTCAAATGTATATGGAATATGTGTCATTAAGTAATAATCTTTTAACTTAGTTTCTTAGTGATGAAGTAACCTAAGATTTGGTGATGGAGAATTAGAAAATACTAAAATTGTTTACATCTATTATATCATAATACAATATGAATATGGTGTATAAATATACTATCGAGACTCATTAGATAATTTGAATTATTTCAAATATATATGGAATATGTGTCATTAAGTAATAGTCTCTTAACTTAGTTTCTTAGTGATGAAGTAACCTAAAATTTGGTGATGGAGAAGAAGAAAAATATTGAAATTGTTTACATCTATTATACGATAATAAAATATGAATATGGTTGATAAATATACTATCGAGACTCATTAGATAATTTGAATTATTTAAAATGTATATGGAATATGTGTCATTAAGTAATAGTCTTTTAACTTATATTTGTTAGTGATGAAGTAACCTAAAATTTGGTGATAGAGAAGAAGAAAAATATTGAAATTGATTACATCTATTATACCATAATAAAATATGAATATGGTGGATAAATATACTATCGAGACTCATTAGATAATTTGAATTATTTCAAATGTATATGGAATATGTGTCATTAAGTAATAGTCTTTTAACTTGGTTTCTTAGTGATGAAGTAACCTAAAATTTGGTGATGGAGAATTAGAAAATACGGAAACTGTTTACATCTATTATACCATAATACAATATGAATATGGTGAATAAATATACTATAGAGACTTATTAGATAATTTGAAATATTTCAAATGTATATGGAATATGTGTCATTAAGTAATAGTCTTTTAACTTAGTTTCTTAGTGATGAAGTAACCTAAAATTTGGTGATAGAGAACTAGAAAATACTGAAACTGTTTACATCTATTATACCATAATACAATATGAATATGGTGGATAAATATAGTATCGAGACTTATTAGATAATTTGAATTATTTCAAATGTATATGGAATATGTGTCATTAAGTAATAGTCTCTTAACTTAGTTTCTTAGTGATGAAGTAACCTTAAATTTGGTGATGGAGAAGAAGAAGAATATTGAAATTGTTTACATCTATAATACGATAATAAAATATGAATATGGTTGATAAATATACTATTGAGACTCATTAGATAATTTGAATTATTTCAAATGTATATGGAATATGTGTCATTAAGTAATAGTCTTTTAACTTAGTTTCTTAGTGATGAAGTAACCTAAAATTTGGTGATAGAGAAGATGAAAAATATTGAAAATGTTTACATCTATTATACCATAATACAATATGAATATGGTGGATAAATATACTATCGAGACTCATTAGATAATTTGAATTATTTCAAATGTATATGGAATATGTGTCATTAAGTAATAGTCTTTTAACTTGGTTTCTTAGTGATGAAGTAACCTAAAATTTAGTGATGGAGAATTAGAAAATACGGAAACTGTTTACATCTATTATACCATAATACAATATGAATATGGTGAATAAATATACTATCGAGAATCATTAGATAATTTGAAATATTTCAAATGTATATGGAATATGTGTCATTAAGTAATAGTCTTTTAACTTAGTTTCTTAGTGATGAAGTAACCTAAAATTTGGTGATAGAGAATTAGAAAATACTGAAACTGTTTACATCTATTATAACATAATACAATATGAATATGGTGGATAAATATACTATCGATACTCATTAGATAATTTGAATTATTTCAAATGTATATGGAATATGTGTCATTAATTAATAATCTTTTAACTTAGTTTCTTAGTGATGAAGTAACCTAAGATTTGGTGATGGAGAATTAGAAAATACTAAAACTGTTTACATCTATTATATCATAATACAATATGAATATGGTGTATAAATATACTATCGAGACTCAGTAGATAATTTGAATTATTTCAAATGTATATGGAATATGTGTCATTAAGTAATAGTCTTTTAACATAGTTTCTTAGTGATGAAGTAACCTAAAATTTGGTGATAGAGAAGAAGAAAAATATTGAAATTGTTTACATCTATTATACCATAATACAATATGAATATGGTGGATAAATATACTATCGAGACTCATTAGATGATTTGAATTATTTCAAATGTATATGGAATATGTGTCATTAAGTAATAGTCTTTTAACTTAGTTTCTTAGTGATAAGGTAACCTAAAATTTAGTGATGGAGAATTAGAAAATACGGAAACTGTTTACATCTATTATACCATAATACAATATGAATATGGTGAATAAATATACTATCGAGACTCATTAGATAATTTGAAATATTTCAAATGTATATGGAATATGTGTCATTAAGTAATAGTCTTTTAACTTAGTTTCTTAGTGATAAAGTAACCTAAAATTTGGTGATAGAGAATTAGAAAATACTGAAACTGTTTACATCTATTATACCATAATACAATATGAATATGGTGGATAAATATAGTATCGAGACTCATTAGATAATTTGAATTATTTCAAATGTATATGGAATATGTGTCATTAAGTAATAGTCTCTTAACTTAGTTTCTTAGTGATGAAGTAACCTAAAATTTGGTGATGGAGAAGAAGAAAAATATTGAAATTGTTTACATCTATTATACCATAATACAATATGAATATGGTGGATAAATATACTATCGAGACTCATTAGATAATTTGAATTATTTAAAATGTATATGGAATATGTGTCATTAAGTAATAGTCTTTTAACTTATATTTGTTAGTGATGAAGTACCCTAAAATTTGGTGATGGAGAATTAGAAAATACGGAAAATGTTTACATCTATTATACCATAATACAATATGAATATGGTGAATAAATATACTATCGAGACTCATTAGATAATTTGAAATATTTCAAATGTATATGGAATATGTGTCATTAAGTAATAGTCTTTTAACTTAGTTTCTTAGTGATAAAGTAACCTAAAATTTGGTGATAGAGAATTAGAAAATACTGAAACTGTTTACATCTATTATACCATAATACAATATGAATATGGTGGATAAATATAGTATCGAGACTCATTAGATAATTTGAATTATTTCAAATGTATATGGAATATGTGTCATTAAGTAATAGTCTCTTAACTTAGTTTCTTAGTGATGAAGTAACCTAAATTTGGTGATGGAGAAGAAGAAAAATATTGAAATTGTTTACATCTATTATACGATAATAAAATATGAATATGGTTGATAAATATACTATCGAGACTCATTAGATAATTTGAATTATTTAAAATGTATATGGAATATGTGTCATTAAGTAATAGTCTTTTAACTTATATTTGTTAGTGATGAAGTAACCTAAAATTTGGTGATAGAGAAGAAGAAAAATATTGAAATTGATTACATCTATTATACCATAATAAAATATGAATATGGTGGATAAATATACTATCGAGACTCATTAGATAATTTGAATTATTTCAAATGTATATGGAATATGTGTCATTAAGTAATAGTCTTTTAACTTGGTTTCTTAGTGATGAAGTAACCTAAAATTTGGTGATGGAGAATTAGAAAATACGGAAACTGTTTACATCTATTATACCATAATACAATATGAATATGGTGAATAAATATACTATAGAGACTTATTAGATAATTTGAAATATTTCAAATGTATATGGAATATGTGTCATTAAGTAATAGTCTTTTAACTTAGTTTCTTAGTGATGAAGTAACCTAAAATTTGGTGATAGAGAACTAGAAAATACTGAAACTGTTTACATCTATTATACCATAATACAATATGAATATGGTGGATAAATATAGTATCGAGACTTATTAGATAATTTGAATTATTTCAAATGTATATGGAATATGTGTCATTAAGTAATAGTCTCTTAACTTAGTTTCTTAGTGATGAAGTAACCTTAAATTTGGTGATGGAGAAGAAGAAGAATATTGAAATTGTTTACATCTATAATACGATAATAAAATATGAATATGGTTGATAAATATACTATTGAGACTCATTAGATAATTTGAATTATTTCAAATGTATATGGAATATGTGTCATTAAGTAATAGTCTTTTAACTTAGTTTCTTAGTGATGAAGTAACCTAAAATTTGGTGATAGAGAAGATGAAAAATATTGAAAATGTTTACATCTATTATACCATAATACAATATGAATATGGTGGATAAATATACTATCGAGACTCATTAGATAATTTGAATTATTTCAAATGTATATGGAATATGTGTCATTAAGTAATAGTCTTTTAACTTGGTTTCTTAGTGATGAAGTAACCTAAAATTTAGTGATGGAGAATTAGAAAATACGGAAACTGTTTACATCTATTATACCATAATACAATATGAATATGGTGAATAAATATTACTATCGAGAATCATTAGATAATTTGAAATATTTCAAATGTATATGGAATATGTGTCATTAAGTAATAGTCTTTTAACTTGGTTTCTTAGTGATGAAGTACCCTAAAATTTGGTGATGGAGAATTAGAAAATACGGAAAATGTTTACATCTATTATACCATAATACAATATGAATATGGTGAATAAATATACTATCGATACTCATTAGATAATTTGAATTATTTCAAATGTATATGGAATATGTGTCATTAAGTAATAGTCTTTTAACTTGGTTTCTTAGTGATGAAGTAACCTAAAATTTAGTGATGGAGAATTAGAAAATACGGAAACTGTTTACATCTATTATACCATAATACAATATGAATATGGTGAATAAATATACTATCGAGAATCATTAGATAATTTGAAATATTTCAAATGTATATGGAATATGTGTCATTAAGTAATAGTCTTTTAACTTAGTTTCTTAGTGATGAAGTAACCTAAAATTTGGTGATAGAGAATTAGAAAATACTGAAACTGTTTACATCTATTATAACATAATACAATATGAATATGGTGGATAAATATACTATCTATACTCATTAGATAATTTGAATTATTTCAAATGTATATGGAATATGTGTCATTAAGTAAT
This sequence comes from Vicia faba, assembly GCA_948472305.1. NCBI lineage: Eukaryota > Viridiplantae > Streptophyta > Magnoliopsida > Fabales > Fabaceae > Vicia > Vicia faba. The sequence goes on from CATIWC010003019.1 coordinate 52,869, forward strand.
AATCTTTTAACTTAGTTTCTTAGTGATGAAGTAACCTAAGATTTGGTGATGGAGAATTAGAAAATACTAAAACTGTTTACATCTATTATATCATAATACAATATGAATATGGTGTATAAATATACTATCGAGACTCAGTAGATAATTTGAATTATTTCAAATGTATATGGAATATGTGTCATTAAGTAATAGTCTTTTAACATAGTTTCTTAGTGATGAAGTAACCTAAAATTTGGTGATAGAGAAGAAGAAAAATATTGAAATTGTTTACATCTATTATACCATAATACAATATGAATATGGTGGATAAATATACTATCGAGACTCATTAGATGATTTGAATTATTTCAAATGTATATGGAATATGTGTCATTAAGTAATAGTCTTTTAACTTAGTTTCTTAGTGATAAGGTAACCTAAAATTTAGTGATGGAGAATTAGAAAATACGGAAACTGTTTACATCTATTATACCATAATACAATATGAATATGGTGAATAAATATACTATCGAGACTCATTAGATAATTTGAAATATTTCAAATGTATATGGAATATGTGTCATTAAGTAATAGTCTTTTAACTTAGTTTCTTAGTGATAAAGTAACCTAAAATTTGGTGATAGAGAATTAGAAAATACTGAAACTGTTTACATCTATTATACCATAATACAATATGAATATGGTGGATAAATATAGTATCGAGACTCATTAGATAATTTGAATTATTTCAAATGTATATGGAATATGTGTCATTAAGTAATAGTCTCTTAACTTAGTTTCTTAGTGATGAAGTAACCTAAAATTTGGTGATGGAGAAGAAGAAAAATATTGAAATTGTTTACATCTATTATACCATAATACAATATGAATATGGTGGATAAATATACTATCGAGACTCATCAGAAAATTTGAATTATTTCAAATGTATATGGAATATGTGTCATTAAGTAATAGTCTTTTAACTTGGTTTCTTAGTGATGAAGTACCCTAAAATTTGGTGATGGAGAATTAGAAAATACGGAAAATGTTTACATCTATTATACCATAATACAATATGAATATGGTGAATAAATATACTATCGATACTCATTAGATAATTTGAATTATTTCAAATGTATATGGAATATGTGTCATTAAGTAATAGTCTTTTAACTTGGTTTCTTAGTGATGAAGTAACCTAAAATTTAGTGATGGAGAATTAGAAAATACGGAAACTGTTTACATCTATTATACCATAATACAATATGAATATGGTGAATAAATATACTATCGAGAATCATTAGATAATTTGAAATATTTCAAATGTATATGGAATATGTGTCATTAAGTAATAGTCTTTTAACTTAGTTTCTTAGTGATGAAGTAACCTAAAATTTGGTGATAGAGAATTAGAAAATACTGAAACTGTTTACATCTATTATAACATAATACAATATGAATATGGTGGATAAATATACTATCTATACTCATTAGATAATTTGAATTATTTCAAATGTATATGGAATATGTGTCATTAAGTAATAATCTTTTAACTTAGTTTCTTAGTGATGAAGTAACCTAAGATTTGGTGATGGAGAATTAGAAAATACTAAAACTGTTTACATCTATTATATCATAATACAATATGAATATGGTGTATAAATATACTATCGAGACTCAGTAGATAATTTGAATTATTTCATATGTATATGGAATATGTGTCATTAAGTAATAGTCTTTTAACATAGTTTCTTAGTGATGAAGTAACCTAAAATTTGGTGATAGAGAAGAAGAAAAATATTGAAATTGTTTACATCTATTATACCATAATACAATATGAATATGGTGGATAAATATACTATCGAGACTCATTAGATGATTTGAATTATTTCAAATGTATATGGAATATGTGTCATTAAGTAATAGTCTTTTAACTTAGTTTCTTAGTGATAAGGTAACCTAAAATTTAGTGATGGAGAATTAGAAAATACGGAAACTGTTTACATCTATTATACCATAATACAATATGATTATGGTGAATAAATATACTATCGAGACTCATTAGATAATTTGAAATATTTCAAATGTATATGGAATATGTGTCATTAAGTAATAGTCTTTTAACTTAGTTTCTTAGTGATGAAGTAACCTAAAATTTGGTGATAGAGAATTAGAAAATACTGAAACTGTTTACATCTATTATACCATAATACAATATGAATATGGTGGATAAATATAGTATCGAGACTCATTAGATAATTTGAATTATTTCAAATGTATATGGAATATGTGTCATTAAGTAATAGTCTCTTAACTTAGTTTCTTAGTGATGAAGTAACCTAAAATTTGGTGATGGAGAAGAAGAAAAATATTGAAATTGTTTACATCTATTATACCATAATACAATATGAATATGGTGGATAAATATACTATCGAGACTCATTAGAAAATTTGAATTATTTCAAATGTATATGGAATATGTGTCATTAAGTAATAGTCTTTTAACTTGGTTTCTTAGTGATGAAGTACCCTAAAATTTGGTGATGGAGAATTAGAAAATACGGAAAATGTTTACATCTATTATACCATAATACAATATGAATATGGTGAATAAATATACTATCGATACTCATTAGATAATTTGAATTATTTCATATGTATATGGAATATGTGTCATTAAGTAATAATCTTTTAACTTAGTTTCTTAGTGATGAAGAAACCTAAGATTTGGTGATGGAGAATTAGAAAATACTAAAATTGTTTACATCTATTATATCATAATACAATATAAATATGGTGTATAAATATACTATCGAGACTCATTAGATAATTTGAATTATTTCAAATGTATATGGAATATGTGTCATTAAGTAATAGTCTCTTAACTTAGTTTCTTAGTGATGAAGTAACCTAAAATTTGGTGATGGAGAAGAAGAAAAATATTGAAATTGTTTACATCTATTATACGATAATAAAATATGAATATGGTTGATAAATATAGTATCGAGACTCATTAGATAATTTGAATTATTTCAAATGTATATGGAATATGTGTCATTAAGTAATAGTCTTTTAACTTAGTTTCTTAGTGATGAAGTAACCTAAAATTTGGTGATAGAGAAGAAGAAAAATATTGAAATTGTTTACATCTATTATACCATAATACAATATGAATATGGTGGATAAATATACTATCGAGACTCATTAGATAATTTGAATTATTTCAAATGTATATGGAATATGTGTCATTAAGTAATAGTCGTTTAACTTAGTTTCTTAGTGATGAAGTAACCTAAAATTTGGTGATGGAGAATTAGAAAATACGGAAACTGTTTACATCTATTATACCATAATACAATATGAATATGGTGAATAAATATACTATCGATACTCATTAGATAATTTGAATTATTTCAAATGTATATGGAATATGTGTCATTAAGTAATAATCTTTTAACTTAGTTTCTTAGTGATGAAGTAACCTAAGATTTGGTGATGGA
>CATIWC010003020.1:0-124729 GCA_948472305.1 Vicia faba
TTAGGACAAAAAATACAAAAAGATTACATTTTCATTTATTAATATTTTTACACTAAAAATATTTTTTTACAAATACTTTTATTTTTGTATAAATTATATCTTATTGTATATAATTAATAAATAAACTATTTATTAAGAATTAGGGTTTTTGCCCTAAATAGAAAATAATTGAAATTGACTTTTCTTTATTTATTTTTACTTCACAATTAAACATAATTTTTACATACATAAAATATTTTTGCATAATACATTCTATATACATTTATTTATTGTATTATATTCAACTATTGTACATTTAAATATTCCTATACCATCAATATGGTTGTAATAACTTAGAATTTATTTTCTTGTCAAATATCCCCAATTCAAATTGTATCCCCCTCCCTATATCATGTTGTAATAGTGTAGCATTTAATTCTCGCACATTTAAAAGCTTCCAATTATGCCATGCTTAGACTTAGGGTTTGTATGCAAAATAAACTCAACAACTAGCTTGACCTAATTCAAAGATAAAATGTATGAAAACACAAATCACAATGCACACTTGCACCCCTAGGATTCCAATCCACTTGTTGCCTTCAAAAATGGGCCATGGTTGCATGTTAAGTACTTTGGCAAAACAAAAACAAACAAAAGATCATAGTCCCTCGATGACGATCTGAGTTGCCTAACAAAAATGATCAAGTCCCTCGAGAAAATTGCCAAAAAATACTTGACACCATTGTTATCATGGTCTATACGATGACCCGCGCATGTCCCGTTAAACATCCTAACACAAGGTTGTTCACCAAATACAATGGTGAAACAACACTGTTAAAAGGGTTAAAAACATAAGAAAGATCTTTGAGTAAAATAGGATAGATAACTCTTAGTTACTTGATCAAAAAGCTTACAAAAACATCCTTGCTATTTTTCAAAACACATCTCACAACACAATTTCAAAACCCTACTTTCAAAAATATTGAAAATTTTTCAAAAGACAAAAACACCTTTGTATACATTCAAACAAGAATCATTACAAAGGTTGCCACAACGATGGCCTCTTTTCAAAACATCTTTCAAAACCACACACAAAGTACCATTTCAAACAATTGAAAAAGCAAAGCAAGTGATCTAAGCAAGTAACTAAGAGCCCATGGATAACCATGGATAGAAAGAGTGTTAATACCTTCCCTTTCTATAATCTACTCCCCGAACCCAAGAAAACAACTCAAAGGTCTTTCCTGTGCTTTTTGACCTTTCCTTAGGATAAAATAAAAAGTCGCTGGAGACTCTTGCTAAACCGAAACATTTACAAACACAAAATGCAAAACCTCAAGTCAATTCTCCCACCGTATCACAGAACTGGCGACTCTGCTGGGGAGAAACTTAAAAGTGGGGTAACCTTAGGGCTTAGATCACCCTTTGCATGATTATATTGTTTGCTTTGATTGTTTTACATTTGGTTCTCTTGTTTGGGCTTGAAATCCTCTACCCGGATTTGGGAAATATTCATAGGTAAATAGCAATCTGTTGTGGAAACTGTGTGGGGTATACCGACACGGTTGAAACAATAGCTATATTAGTGCGACATATTTGTGAGTACCGGTAGCCTTTGAGTCAATCAAAGAGAATACGGGGCCGATGAGTGGTGTCATGAAGCACTAATGAACTTTTAGAACCTTACTTGACCATCTTGGCCTTTTTTAGGGGTAGTGAGATGACCGGTTTTGGTACAGTCCGAAGTTGGTAGATACTCGATACTACACTCATTGAGGGTTATTTTCTTGGAATATTTTGGTCGCTAGTTAAGTGGCTAAACCAAAACAATGAACATAGAAAACAATCTAATGATATTGAGCTCCTTAGAACCCGGTTACTATTTATAGGACAGGTTTTAAGCCAACTAAACTCAAGAGGGTATTTACCTGTGAAACCTCATGCAAGCCTGAAACTAGGGTTTTGTGTGACTTGCTTGTACATGTGCTTGTGCACACATCATGAACATCATAAAGCATCACATGCATCCACTAACCATATCAAGGGTTTGGATCTTCATCTCTGTTCTTGTTTTGTAGGTCATGGAATCTCTTCACAGGAAAACAATTCAGGTCAACCTTGTGAGAATCCCTTCTCAACTCAAGGAGCTTACTTCTAGGATTCCATAGAGTTATATCTTCAATGAAAGACATGGTAGACTCCTTAACTTGGCCAACACCAACATTGAAGAAGACATGGTGAAAGTACTCTTCCAGTTCTTTGACCCCCTACACCACTGCTTCACATTTCCTGATTACCAGTTGGTGCCTACTTTGGAGGAATTTTCTCAACTCCTGAGAATTCCTATTCTTAATCAACTACCCTAAAACGGTACGGACAAAGAACCAAAGCCTGAAGATGTTGCTCAAGCATTACACTTGCAACCATCTGACATCAAGGGGCATTGGGAAACCAGAAGTGGTGTCAAAGGCTTCTTGGCAAAGTTCCTGTTCGAGAAGGCACAAGACTGTTGGAATTCTCTTGATCTACAAGCCTTTGAAGAGATTGTGGCACTCCTAGTCTATGAGTTGGTCTTGTTCCCAAACCCTGATCAACTTATAGATGTGAATGCTGTCAAGATTTTCATGTCCAGAAATCCTATACCTACATTGCTTGGGGACATCCTACACTCATTCTACACACGAACAATGAGGAAAAGAGGTGTTCTCATGTGCTATACTCCTCTCCTAGAAAGGTGGTTTATTTCTCACCTTCCACAATCATTTTTGAAGAATGAGCAGGGTTTAAGGTGGTCATAACGATTGATGACCCTCATACATTCTGATGTACATTGGTGTTCTCGGTCCAGAGAAAATGTCATCATCATTGATCGTTGTGGGGAATTTCCTAATGTCCCACTACTTGGCATTAGGGGAGGCATCACCTACAACCCCTGTCTAGCTTTGAGACAATTTGGATATGCTCGTAGGGATGGCCCTCATGACATGCTGATTCCTGACCTAGTTTTTGACTTCGACAATGATGTGCAAGGACTTCGACAAAGGTTCATCAGAGCTTGGAGGATGCCTAACAAGGTGGATAGTAAGACACTGGGGCACAAGAATTCCATACCCCTTGAGCCTTATCTCAAGTGGGTACGAACCCGCTCCCAGAATCTTATGATGCCATACCCTCACATCCTCCCCTTGATCAAAGAGCCTGTTATGGAAGGAGAGGTTCCATACACCATCCTACATCCTGACATGCCAACATCATGGGAAGAAATGCAAAAGAGTTGGATCCAACTCAAGGAAGAACGGGATACTTTTGAAGCCAGCTTCTATGCCAGTGAGAAGAAGGTTTTGGAGCTCACCCGCTGACTTCACGAGGAGGAAACTCTCAACACTTACATCGCACCAAAGAGGATGCGCAATGTCATTTTACATTGAGAATTTTGTAATATTTCGCCCATGGGGAATTTATGTACTAACAAATTTCTTCTTAATATGACGTGCGTTCTTTTTGTTTGCAACAAATTTGAATTTTTGAACCCTTGAATGCATTACATGAAAAACATACCATTCATCATATGCATAAACAGGTCTTCAAACCAGGTTTCCTTATCTTTCTGCTATTTATTTCAGCAAGATGGATTTGGAGCAATTAGTAAAGGATCTACAGGCACAAAATTCACAGTTCCAGCAACTCCTCATTACCTTGGCAAAGGGTCAAGAGGACCTCAAAGTTTTGTTGGAGAAGAATAAAGAGAAAAAGAAAAAGAGACCTGGAGTAGCCACTTTGGGAAGAAGATTTGAGCATCAGGCCGGGAGAGTTCTCGAGTTCCCTCAACGTCTGACGAAGGGTGTGATCGGTGGAAATAGAACTGACTGTTTTAAAGTTGGTTCGTGAAATGTCGCGGTAAGCAAGAGTCGCCACCGTCTTTTATGTTCTCCAACAAGGAAAGGACAAAAGCACAGCAAAATTCCTTTTCGAGATGTTTCTCGGTTCAGGAGGTAGATTATAGAAAGGGAAGGTGTTAGCACCCTTTCTATCCGTGGTTATCCACGGGCTCCTAGGTACTTGCTCTTATGTTTTCAAAATTGTTTGCTTTTCAAGTGTGTGTGGGTTTTGAAAAAGTTTCGTTTGAAAAATTTCTAAGTAACTCTTGTATTTGTCCTCAAGAGTGTATGAAAAATTTGTTGGAAAACTTTTGAAAGTGTCAGTGTGAAAAGATGTTTTTGTTTGTTTGAGAGAGCAAGTACCAACGAGAATCTACCTACTCTAAGGAGTTAGGTTGTGTAAGAGTCCTTTAAACAGTGCTATCCCACTATTGAGAAGTAGGTAGCACCGTCGTTGGAGGTGTTCGGGTCAATTCGATTATAGGGACAGTGTGGTCACCGAAGCAATAGTAGGACACCTTAGAAGTAACCCTAATGTCCTAGATCCTTTTTATCCGAGGCAACCGTTTCGAGGCAACAGGATCTTAGACAAGAGGGCGACCTCTAAAACACCCTATACTTGACGACCACGTTCGAGGAAACCAGTGAGGCGTACCCTAGGAGTGGCATGTGCTTGTGTTTTTTTCAGTTAATGTTTATCTTTGATCATGCATTTGTGAGCTACGGATTAATTTTATTTGGCATACAGTCTAGCAGGCATAATTAACAGTTAAGAGTGCGGAAAATAAAGTGCGGAAATATGAATCTACGCTATTACAAGGCGCGGGTCTATACATCGCCAAAAACAAAAACCCGTTTTGAAATAAATGCGGAAAGTAAAGAAAGCGGTAAATCCTAATTACTATTACATCCTTTGAGCAGATACATCAATAATCAAATAAATAATAATGCGCGAAAGAAATTTAATCGAGACGTCCTTAGGGTTTTGGCCCTTTTGAGAAATAAAGAAAGAAGATTGTCCTTTTTGCAATTAATCAAATATATAACCTAAACCTAATTAATTAATTAATTATTTACAAGGAAAATGTTTTTTATGTTTTTTATATTTATGAAAATAAAAAGAAAAGGAATTAAAATTAAAAGTTTGTGAAACCTAATTCTAAGTTATTTTACTTATTATAAAAAAGTTAAAGTTAACCTAATTTAACTAATTTAATTAATTTACATTTTATTTACAAAAATAATAATTAATAAATAATAATAATAAGAAAACATGATGGAAAATTGTCAAACCTAATTCTACATGATTTTTATTTATTTATGAAAAAAGATTAAAATTGACCTATTAAACTAATTTATTTGTTAGTATTTTATTTACAAAAATAATTATTAATAGTAAAAATAATAAATAATAAAAATATTTACAATTTTGTGATCTCTGATTTTATTATAAAAATTAATTTGTTAGTTAATAAATAATAATAATAATTAGTTATGAAATAATTAAAAGAAAAGAAAATAAAAATAAGAAGAAAAGAAGTAATTAACCAGGGGGGTATTTTGGGCCCATGGGAGGTTAATCTGAAATTGTTGGCCCATTAACACAAAGCCCTTGTTGACTTTCTGGATGGCCTAGAGCGTGGATTGACCAGGAGTATGGTGTTCTTTCATCCTGACCATTGGATTGAGCCTTGTGGCCACTTGGCAAGCTGATGCGTGGGGACATATGGTGGAATGCATTAAATGGCCTGTATAGAATTACATAAGAAAAAATAATATTGAGTTTTAGGGGGACCTGGGAATCGAACCCAGGTCCCAATGGTTATTTTCCAGCATGTCCTTCCACTGAGCCAGTTGAACCCTTTTGTTATTATAATGGAAATTAAATATATTACATAAAACAACAATATATGCTGGAAACATAAAAAAGCGCGCCCCATATTTGAATGATCCACTAGCATATTTCCACCTCACCATCTTCTTCGTTCACCTGCAAAAAAGAAAAGCAGATAGCGGGGGTTTTTAACCCCCACAACATGGAATGTCAAATAATAGTGAATAGGTCTACATGTAATATAAATAGGGCGCGACATGTCCATTGAACTCGTCTTGTCCAGGTGGTTTCAACCATATGCGTGAGATAGTCCAATTTTACTGTATGTGGAAAGCCCTAATCTGAGAGCTCTGAAACCCTAGATTTCATTAATGGTGTTTTGCGTTTCAGGGCACCATAAGGCAATTAATCAATACCAAAAGCTTCAAAATGATGTTAGCAATGCAAAGCAAAAATCAAAACATGTTAATGATGCATAAAACTTGAGTTTCGATTATGGAAAAGAATGCTAAACCGTGTGACTGAAGTGAGTGATTCTTTGAGTGTTAGAGCTCGTTCTTGATTGCAATGTGTTCCTGGGAATGTCAGCAATATGTTTGGATCACTCTAAGGCTTTGAATTATGCTGAAAGGTTGATTTCAGTTTTCAACTTTTTCTTGATTTTTTTGAATTTGGTTATGGTGTTTTACAGCAGCTTGCACGTGAATGGAATTAGGTTTAGCTTCAGCATATATAGCATAATGGAATTAGGGTAAATCTTGCACAAGAAATCCTTTGAATTCATGTTTTCAATATTTGATTTCAATCAAATCTTTTCCAACTTTTTTGATTGATAAAACTTGCCAAACATGGAGTTTTTTGCCTATTTCATGGATGCACGAAATTGCCAGCTTGCCCTGATCTTATTTGCTTCACAAAAGATTTAAAAATCATATCTTTTGAATTTTCCTACAATTAAATCAATTAAATGAATTATTAATCAATTAAAAATCCAAATAATTAATAAAAATAAGAAAATAATTCAATTTAAGTTCAATGGGTCGTGCATAGTCCTTGGGAAATGTTTCAAGAAAGAATTTGAGGCCCATTAGCAAAAACGGTGTGTTTTAGGCAAAGTTGACTTTTGCAAATTCCCAAAAATTTTCCAACTTCTCCAATGCATATCTTGCTCAATTATGATCATATTAACATGTTCTTGGACATTTTGGAAAGGTATTGAAGTCCTCTAACCAATGCCTTTGGTCCCATATCATTTTGATTTACCAATCTCAAGTTATGGTCTTTGACTTAAAGTGCCTTTTTGTTGACTTTTGAAAATGACCTATAATGTAGAAATTGATAACTTTTTATGAGAGCATTTCTTGGACTTGGAATGTGAAGATGAGTTGTGGGAAATGTCATCCCCTTCAAAATGAGCATTGGATGGGATTTTTCTGATGAACCATGAAAACGTTATGCCTTGGTCAAGTTACAGTTGACTTTTCAACTATCCAAAAATAGAAACTTTTGGCATTTTGATGATTTTTGAGCCATGCTTGTGGAATCATGATCAAGAATTGATCAAATGATGATTGTGGCTTCAAAATAAGATGTTGACCAAAAATTTTGACTTTTGACTGTAAAATGACCATTTTACCCCTGTAGTTGATTGTGAACCAAATGAAGCTTTTGACTGTGCAACTTGACCCTGTGAGTCTTGAAACTTGCCATGTAGATGCTTGAGGATATGTATATAGGAATATGGGACTTGATTGGACCACTGGAAACCTCAACTTCCTTGCAAGAACCAAAACCCTAATTTTGACTGCCTTAGAAGGCAATTGACTGTGCAACCCCTTGATCCATTTGAAGATTGATCTTGACAAATCTTGAGAATATGGGAGGGCAAATTTTGGGGTACAACAGTTGCCCCTGTTCAATCTTCTTAAACCTGAGGATGTAGATTGGCTTGCGTGCCTTTCGTGATCCGAAGGTGGAAGATGATTGAACACTAGAGTGCCCAGAAATTTGCACTCGCATAGTGGAGTATCAGCAATGTGATGTCGGGAATGGGCTTACAGATGCCATTTGGAAAGATGGTGGATAGGGGGATGGGCTTATAGATGCCATCTAGAGATGTGACAGAACCTTGTCGGGAATGGGCTTATAGATGCCATTTGGAAATGTAATGGATAATTTTGGAGATGGGCTTACAAAGGCCATCGGGGTGTCGATCGCGTAAGAGATTCCTTAGCGAGAACTTGCGTACCTGAGAAAGAAAGATAATTTCCTGGCCTGTTACAGGTGTTTATCTTCAAACTCTTCATGCAGATATTCCCTGGCTAGATACAAGTATCGAATCTACAAATAATCGCTCACAGATATGCCCTGGCTAGATACAGGTATCGAATCTTGAACTTCAAAAGGTTGCTTACAGATGTGCCCTGGCTGGATACAGGTATCAAATCTCTAAACTCTTCATGCAGACATGCCCTAGCTAGATACAGGTGTCAAATCTACAATCAGTCACTCACAGATATGCCCTGGCTAGATATAGAAATCGAATCTGGAATTCTTCGTCTACAGATATGCCCTGGCTAGATACAGGAATCGAATCTCTAAACTCTTCATGCAGATGTGCCCTGGCTGGATACAGGAATCGAATCTACAATCAGTTACTCACAGATATGCCCTGGCTAGATACAGGAATCGAATCTGGAATTCTTTGTCTACAGATATGCCCTGGATGGATATAGGAATCGAATCTCTAAACTCTTCATGCAGACGTGCCCTGGCTGGATACAGGAATAGAATCTACAATCAGTTACTCACAGATATGCCCTGGCTAGATACAGGAATCGAATCTGGAATTCTTCGTCTACAGATATACCCTGGCTAGATACAGGAATCAAATCTCTAAACTCTTCATGCGGATATGCCCTGGCTGGATACAGGAATCGAATCTACAAACAGTTACTCACAGATATGCCCTGGCTAGATACAGGTATCGAATCTGGAATTAGTCGTCTACAGATATGCCCTGGCTGGATACAGGTATCGAATCTATAATCAGCTACTCACAGATATGCCCTGGCGTGATACAGGTATCAAATCTGGAATTAGTCATCTACAGATATGCCCTGGCTGGCTACAGGAATCGAATCTCTAAACTCTTCATGCAGACATGCCCTGGCTGGATACAGGTATCGAATCTACAATCAGTTACTCACAGATATGCCCTGGCTAGATATAGGAATCGAATCTAGAATTCTTCGTCTACAGATATGCCCTGGCTAGATACAGGAATCGAATCTCTAAACTCTTCATGCAGACATGCCTTGGCTGGATACAAGTATCGAATCTACAATCAAACACTCACAGATATGCCCTGGCTAGATACAAGAATCGAATCTGGAATTACGACAGTTGATAGTAATCATCTTTGTATTGACCTTTTCCTGAAAAGGCAAAACATCAGTCGTATGCAATGTCATGATGCATGAACTGCATGATTTCAAGATGTTCTCAAAAATAAATGAGATTTGTGTTGTATGATGCGTATGCATGCTATAATGTATGAAGATGTGATGTTTATGAACGTATTTTCGTCTAGGAAAATAAATCCTTGACGAATGCCGGGAAGTTGAATCCTGGGCTGATGTTGAAGAGTAGAGTTCTTCGTTTCCGCTGGGGATGATGGTTGCAAGAATAAACCGGTAAGAGAAGATGGCTCCATTGGGGAATAAACTTGTTGGAGAGATTAATCTGCGAGGAATTACTCTGTGGGGAAGAGATACTTCGCTGAGACTTTGATGATAACTTCGCTGGGGATACCATTGAGAAGCTATGTTGGAAGATTGATGAACTCCGCTGGGGAGTAGGAAGAACTTCGTCGAGGACGATCTTTCCATGGCCATTAGCTGAGGATAACCCAGTTATAAGCTCTGGTGGGGAATAACCTTCTGAAGAAAGCCGGGGAGAGACGTGTGTACTCTACAGGTGATAAGCTTCTAGAATCTACTGGGGATAAGTTTTCAGAATCTACTGGGGATATTGATTCAACTCTCCTGGGGAATCTTGGACTGTACTGGAGAAGTGGCTCCACTAGGGTGTCTTGTATTCCACCGGGGAACAATCTTATACTAAGACTGTCGGGGATGCTTGCTTAGGGATATTTGTATACTCCGCTGGGGAATATTGAGATTTTCTAGGGATACCCAACTTCCTTAAGGCTGACAGTAGACTAACTCTGCTTGGGGAGAGTGTTGCTGACTTGCTGGAGATATTGTGCCTTGTTAGGGTTGATGGGAGACCAACTCTGCTCAGAGGAGAGTATTGTTGAACCCTGTCTTAATCTGCGGGGAGTGAATATATCCTGGTTACGTTCTTTAGCCGAACCTACCTTGGTACCTTGGTGGACAGAGCAACTAGATCGCTTAGACAACTCATTATTGCCCATGTCTCTAATGTCACCTATAATTAGTCCTTCGTTTCGCATGCAAATATTTATGAGTTAGCAATTAATGTCAAATGCATATATCAAAAATGAACATTGGGCGTTCTTTGCAAAACAAAACAGAAAAAGAAAAACAGTTGGCAATTTTTCTGGGAAAGTGAATTTGTATTGATTTTTGAATTTGCCTGTAAATAGGCGTTTACGTACAAGAGGCTGACGTCCTAGTAAGAGAACGCCGCCGAACAACATAGAGTTTTATACAATTTTGAAAAGGGAAACAAAACAGCTATGTGAAAAAGATAATCCCACTGGGTTCCCACTCTGCTATCGCCTTTATGTCTTCAAGCGTCTCATCACTTTGCTGCTTAGTTGAAGATGAAGCTGATTGATTGATGTCGTCTGAACCTGATAGTTGATGCCGAATTCTGGATGCAAGGTGATCCAATGAGACATAGTATTACGCTTTAATCCCTAATTTTTTCCTGGACCGCCCTTTTGGGTTTTCAGTCCACCGGGATACCCATTTTTGCCCAAGCCGCCTTTTCAGGTTTTCGACTTGCTGGGTGTACAGATTTTTTTCATTTCATCCCTTATTTTTGCCCGAACCCTTTTGGTTTGCCGGGAAGCCCTTATTTTTGCCTAGGTGTGTCAACCTAGCGGGTCTTTTATTCATGCGTAGTATCTTTTTACTATGTCTGCATTGGCGGGGTGAGGAAGGTCGTCACCATCCATGGTGGTTAGAATCATAGATCCTCCTCAGGAGATATGTTTAACCACAAATGGCCCTTCGTACGTAGGGGTCCATTTGCCCCTGGGATCACTTTTAGGAAGAATGATGCGCTTGATTACCAGGTCTCCGACTTGATACTCTTGTGGTCTGACTTTCTTGTTAAATGCCCTGATCATTCGTTTTTGGTACGTTTGACCATGACAAATAGCGGTGAGTCTCTTTTCGTCGATTAAGTTTAATTGATCAAGTCGAGTCTGGACCCAGTCATCTTCGCTCAAACCTGCATCCTTCATTATCCGGAGAGAGGGTATCTGGACTTCAATGGGCAAGACTGCCTCCATGTCGTATACCAAGGAAAAGGGTGTTGCCCCTGTAGACGTCCGTGCTGAGGTACGGTACCCATGAAGAGCAAATGGTAACATTTCGTGCCAATCTTTGTAGGTCACTGTCATCTTCTGTACAATCTTCTTGATATTCTTATTCGCCGCTTCTACAGCCCCATTCATCTTCGGCCGGTAAGGAGAAGAGTTGTGGTGTTGTATCTTGAACTGCTCACAGAGCTCAGTGATCATCTTGTTGTTAAGATTGGTACCATTATCCGTAATGATCCTCTCAGGTACACCATATCGACAGATCAGGTTGTGCCGAATGAACCGTGCCACGACGTTCTTGGTTACCGTAGCGTAGGAAGCTGCTTCAACCCACTTTGTAAAGTAATCAATCGCTACCAGGATGAAGCGATGCCCGTTGGATGCCGTAGGTCTGATCTCGCCGATCATATCAATGCCCCACATTGCAAAAGGCCAAGGTGCTGTCAAGACGTTCAGAGGAACTGGAGGAATGTGCACCTTATCAGCATAGATCTGGCATTTGTGACATGTCCGAGAATGTTGGTAACAGTCAGCTTCCATTGTGGACCAGAAATATCCCGCCCGAAGGATTTTCTTTGCCATAGTATGCCCACTGGAGTGTGTTCTGAAGGTACCTTCATGTAGCTCTGCCATGATCTTTTCTGCTTCAGTCTTATCCACACAACGCAGTAAGGTCGAATCATGGTTTCGCTTGTACAGAATGCCGTTGCTGAGGAAGAACTTCTCCGCGAACCTTCTCAGAAACTTCTTGTCATTAACAGATGCACCCTCGAGGTATTCTTGAGCTTCAAGGTACCTCTTCACTTCATGATACCACGATTTTTCAGTTACCTCTTCAGCCTCAAGATCACAGCAATATGCAGGTTCATCCAGTTTCTAGATAATGATCTGGGAAGCCTCGTTGTCCCATTTGACTTTGAACATAGAAGACATTGTAGCTAACGCGTCTGCCAACTGATTCTCCTCTCTTGGGAAATGTTCAAAAGTTATCTCCGTGAAATGGGGGATCAACGTCAACACACACTCTTTGTAAGGAATAAGATTTGGGTGTTTCGTATCCCACTCGCCTTTGATCTGATTGATCACGAGAGCGGAATCTCCAAAGACACTCAGAAACTTGATCCTTAAGTCAATTGCAGCTTGAAGACCCATGATGCATGCCTCATACTCCGCCATGTTGTTGGTGCAGTTGAAACATAGTCGGGCAGTAAGTGGAGTATGAGTGCCTTTAGAGGATATGATCACAGCGCCAATACCGTTACCCAAAGCGTTTGAGGCTCCGTCAAAGTGCATAGACCATCGGGATCCTTCTTCAGGTCCTTCATCCGGTCCGGGTACTTCACAATCAGTCACCACCATGATATTCTCGTCTGGAAATTCAAAGTTCATGGACTGGTAGTCATCCACTGCCTGGTGTACCAAATGATCTGCCAACACACTTCCCTTGATTGCTTTCTGAGTCGTGTACTGGATGTCGTATTCTGTCAAGATCATCTGTCATCTTGCTATTCTTCCGGACAAGGCAGGTTTTTCGAAGATGTACTTTATTGGATCCATTTTTGAAATCAAGAGAGTAGTGTGAGTCAACATATACTGCCTCAGCCGGCGAGCAGCCCATACCAAAGCGCAGCAAGTTTTCTCGAGCAGTGAGTATCGGGTCTCACAGTTGGTAAACTTTTTGCTAAGGTAATAAATAGCGTGCTCTTTTCGGCCAGACTCGTCATGCTGCCCCAGCACACACCCCATTGAGTTGTCAAGTACTGTCAAATATAAGATTAGAGGTCTTCCTTCAACCGGCGGCATAAGAATGGGTGGTTCTTGGAGATACTCTTTGATTCTTTCGAAAGCAGCCTGGCATTCATCGTTCCAACGTACTACTTGATCTTTCTTCAGTAGCTTGAAGATTGGTTCACAGGTAGCAGTTAGGTGCGAGATGAATCGGGAAATATAGTTCAGCCGTCCTAGAAAACCTCTGACTTCTTTCTCTATCTTTGGGACTGGCGTCTCTTGTATGGCTTTCACCTTGGCAGGGTCCACTTGAATACCTTTGTCGCTCACGACGAAACCTAGTAGTTTTCCAGATCTCACCCCGAAGGTGCACTTGTTCGGGTTCAACCTCAGCTTGTACAACTTCAGACGGTCAAACAGCTTCTGTAGATGGTTAAGGTGTTCCTCCTCCGTTTGGGACCTTGCAATCATATCGTTGACATACACTTCGATCTCATGATGGATCATGTCATGAAACAAAGCAACCATGGCACGTTGGTAGGTTGCCCCAGCATTCTTCAACCCAAAAGGCATGACTTTGTAGCAAAAGGTGCCCCACTGAGTAACAAAAGTGGTCTTCTCCATGTCTTCGGGAGCCATCTTGATTTGATTATAACCTGAGAACCCGTCCATGAAGGAGAATACCTTATGTTGAGCAGTGTTGTCAACCAGAACATCGATATGAGGCAGAGGGAAATCATCCTTAGGACTGGCCCTATTCAAATCCATGTAATCAACACACATTCGGACCTTACCATCTTTCTTCGGTACTGGAACCACGTTGGCAACCCACTGAGGGTAAGAAGTCACTGCTAGAAACCCGGCATTAAATTGTTTCATAACCTCAGCTTTGATTTTCTCGGACATCTCTGGACGCATACGGCGGACCTTCTGTTTAACCGGAGGGCAGTCTTCCTTGGTAGGTAGGTGATGAACCACAATGTTGGTATCCAACCCAGGCATGTCTTCGTAAGACCAGGCAAAGATTTCCACATAGTCTCGCAGCATCTGAATCAATCGTTGTTTCACACTGAGCTCCAGATTGGCACCAATCTTGACTTCCTTTCTGTCTGTCTCAGTACCCAGATTTACCGTTTCCACTGGCTCTTCATGTGGTTGAATGGCCCTCTCTTCCTGGAGTAGCAGTCTTGCAAGCTCACCAGGAACTTCACAATCATCTTCACCTTCGTCTTCGGCTAAGTTGATCGGATTTTCAAAGTCATAACTGGCAGTAGCAGAGTCGTTACCAGTGAGATCCAGAGTGGATTGGAACCTGTATAGGTGAGTGTGTGTAAATATAGTTGTTTTGCAATATAATAAAGAAAGAAAGGGAGCGCAAGATTTGAAATGCGAAAAACGTCCAATGCTTTTATTCATGATATATGAAAATGACAAATAATAAGCCCTCACAAATGAAGCCACGTTGTCCCGGGTAAGACACCGGGCCATAAAATTTCAAATTATTGTTCGTTACAAATTTAAAACAAAGGAGTTCATTACTGAGTGACAAAATTAATAGGTATGTAGTCTTTGGCAGTCCAGTTGCTTAGTCCACCATTGGTTGTTGGGTAGATCCAGCTGTCGAATTCGGATTCCTCCACGTCATCTTCAATAGCATTCACTCCCGGGTTGGTGATTAACACAGGAGGTCTTCCAATCCTTGCCTTACGAATAGCCCTTTGAGCTTCTGCAGTGAAACCCAAACCAAACTTGTCAGTCTTCGGAGTAAAATCAAGAAGTCGGCCCCAGTTTGCACACTCACCCTTCTCAATCACAGCTCGGGCATCCTTTAAGGAAGCCATCTTCAACGGAGAATCTTCTTCAGTCACAGTCTCTGTTGATGCCAATGTCTGAGGCACCTCTTCAAAGTGTTGAAAGGGGGTCTCAATGAACTCCCCATCCATCTCTATGTACCGGAACGAGTTAAGGTGGCTGACCGTGTATTCTTCTTCCCCCTGCACTGTAACATTCTTCCCTCTGACCGGGTACTTAAGCTTCTGATGTAATGTGGAGGTCACAGCTCCAGCCTTGTAGATCCATGGACGACCCAGCAAACAAGAATAGGATGGTCGGATATCCATCACATAGAAAGTAGAATTAAAAACTTGAGAACCAACCCTGATTGGAATGTCAACTTCACCATGCACCATCCTCTTCGACCCGTCAAAGGCCCGGACAACAATGTTACTTGGCTTGAGCTCTAAACCCTCACAATCCAACCTGTCTAGAGCTTTCTTGGGTAATACGTTCAACGAAGAACCGGTGTCTACCAACACATGGGCGAGAGTAGTGCCCCTGCATTCAATAGAGACATGCAGGGCATCGTTATGGTTCTTTCCCTTGGCAGTCAGATCAGCGTCAGAGAAACCCAACCCATTATCAGCAGTCAAGTTGGCCACACAATCGGTAAATTGATCAGCAGACGTTTCTTGTGGCACATGAGCAGTCTTCAGGAAGGAAATCAAGGCCTTGGCATGGGCCTCTGAACACAACAACAGTGATAGCATAGAAATCTTTGATGGGGTATGCCCCAGCTGCTCAACTACATTAAAATCACTTTTCTTAATGATCTTGAGGATCTCTTCCATCTCTTGTTGGGAAGCTTCAACGGTGGTTGTCTTTGGTGCCTCCGTCCGGGAAGGCACACCAGTAGCAGTCCCTTTTCCCCGAGCGTCAGATGACTCGGCGGCAGGGGTAGAAACAGGAACTTGATCATGAAGGGAAACAGGCACACTGGCAGGTGTGATGATAAGAGGTCTCTGGATAGCGGGAGGTGCAATATCTGGTGAGAACAGCCTACCACTACGAGTAACCTTGGCAGGCCCGGTGATGTTGCTGACACCGGTACTTGTATCAAACTCTTGTTTTACTCCCAGAACATAAACATCTGCCCCATAGTGCCAAGGGACAGCTTTGTCAGATGTATAGGGGAGGGGCCCCGGAACAGTGATGATGATAGGAGAAATCTTCTGAGTAGACATGATTTGGACAGGCTTCTTTGAGGGAGCCTTAGGAGAGTTGTTGAAGATAGTGACAATAGAAACTTCTTCAGCAGGGGTAACAGGAACATCAACCTTCTCGAACAAGATCTCTTTGTTATCCATCAGGTTTTGGACGCCTGACTCCAACAAAGGACAACCAGCATGTGAAACAGAACATAGAAGGCAACCTTTACTACATCCCGGAAATAAACCGTCTAGCAACAGGTTCCTTTTGACAGTCAATAACGGAGTAACAATCTCTTCCACGGAGGCTACATACCGGTCTTCTTCCACAGCATTCACTCCATGCTGGGGCATGGGAGCAGTCACAACATTGGGCCTTTCGGGCGCCTCGAACTGTATTTCTTTAGCATCAATAAGGTCCTGAACCTTATTCCTTAGAGCCCAGCAATCATCAGTAGTATGCCCCGGGCTATCAGAGTGATAAGCGCAGCGGGCGTTGGGGTTGTACTTTGGAGAGGTTGTGTTCACTACCTTCGGAGCTTCCTTGATAGTTACCAGATTGGTCGACAGCAGTTGCGGCAGGATCTGAGACAAGGTCATACTAAGCCGAGTGTACTCCCTTCTGGGTCTCTCACCTCTTGGTTGGTTATATTGTCGAGGAGCGGCAGCAGGCTTAGAAATTACCACCACGTTGACAGCTTGGCGGCGTTCCGGTTTATTCTGTTTCCTCGACCCATAAACAGCACTAGATTCCTTTTTGAACGGTTTCTTTTCAGAACTTGAGGATGCACCTTTATGTATCTTCCCCAACTTAATACCAGCTTCTATCCTCTCACCAGTCAGAATGAGGTCTGTAAACCCTGCAGAAGAATTACCAATCAGGTGGTTGAAGAACGGACCAGACAAGGTCCCCAAGAACATGTCCACGAGCTCACGGTCAGTCAACGGTGGCTGCACCCTGCCAGCCAGGTCTCTCCACTTTTGCGCGTACTCCTTAAAACCTTCTCCCGATCCTAGAGACATACCCTGGAGTTGGGTACGTGTAGGAGCGAGGTCGGCATTGTACTGATACTGCTTATAAAATGCAGTAGCCAAGTCCTCCTAGTTTCGGATACTGGTTCCATCCAGCTGATAGAACCACTCGAGTTGAGCCCCTGAAAGGCTATCCTAGAAGAAATGGATCCACAGATTCTTGTCTGCAGTATACGGTTGGATCTTCCTCACATAAGATCTGAGATGCAGCTTAGGGCAGGAAGCCCTGTCATACTTCGCAAAAGAAGGTGCCTTGAACTTCTGTGGGATCACCACCCCAGAAGATAAACCTAGATCCCCAAAATCCAACCCGGGCACCTGTTGAATCTCCATGGCACTCAGACGGTCCTCTAGTTGCTTGTACCTGTCTTCAGCGGGAGGGTACTGCTCATCATTGAAATCTGTCTCGTTGTCGGAGACCACAGGACTAGGAACCCTTCCCCCTTGGGGACTGTCTTTCCCTACAGAGGAAGCAGCTTGATCAGCCTCATTTTGCAGTGTATTACCGAACCTCCATCCAGTGTTGAACAGTACAGTTCTCTTCTTCTTCTTCTTCACCAGCAGAGCCTTCAATTCCTCTTGACCTTGGGCTAAGCTCATGACCAGCTTTTGGAACTGGGCGTTCTGGGCCTGGAGGGCCTTGATAGCTTGTTCATTGGATGATTCAGGATTCATGATGACTGCTGAAATAAACAGCGAAGAAGATTAAGCAATCTGTAAGAAAGAGTACCTGCGATGCATATGATGAATGGAATGCGTATGATTTATGTTTTCAAAGACAATCGGGGTTCAACTTTGTAAACAAAAAGGAAACACACTTTATTAGATTTAACTTTGAATTGTTCAAGAAATTGCCCTTAGGCGTTACATAAATGAAAATGCTGAAAAGGAAATAAAAGCTATAAAAGAAATATCCAAGGCCCATCAGTGCTCCCATGGCCTCCTCTTCTCAGTACGGATATAGTCATTCAGGACCCGTTCGTTCTCTAACTGCTTGGTCAGCTTCTGGATTTTCTGTTCCTGCTCGTTGAACCTTTCCCGATAAGAATCCCGTTCTTCCTGTAGTTGTGCCCAAGATCTCTTCAGTGTATCAACATCAGTGGGTATCTGAGGAGGGAGTGCAGTTGGAGGAACCCCGTCTCTATCAGGAAATTCAAGAATGATAGGTCTGACAGCTTCGTACGGCATACCTAACTTCTGAGCACGGATGCGGACCCATCTGTAGTAGGATTCCATAGGCAGAGAAGTCTTTGGTCCCAACTCATGTGGGTCAGCTTTGTGAATTTTGTCCCAAGCCTTGATGAATCTACGACGCAGCTCGTCATTATCTACCTGAAACTCAAAACTGATGTGAGGTACCAGCATCTCATGAGGCCCTGCTCTTCTGGCTCTTCCAAACTGATGGAGAGCTAGACATGGATTATAAGAGATTCCTCCTTGGGTACCAATCAAAGGAACATTAGGATATTCTCCGCAACGATCACTAACAGCTACCTCATCCAAACCTCTGAGAGTCCAAATGATGTCATTATCAGTGAGAGACATTAACCTATGAGCCCAGCCCCTTCCTTCTTTGTTCTTCAGCAGGAACTTAGGGAGGTGCAAAATAAACCACCTCACTAACAAAGGAGCACAACACCACAAAGTTCCCCATCTTCGGGAAGTACGAGCATAGAGTTGTTGCAGGATATCACCCAAGAGAGTGGGCACAGGGTTCCGAGACATGAAGATCCTTATGGCATTGACATTAATGAAGTTATCAGGATTAGGAAACAAAACCAGACCATAGATTAGGAGAGCCAGAATGTCTTCGTACGCCCTGAAGTCTAAGTCATTCCAGAAACTGTTAGCTTTACCAATCAGAAACTTAGCCAAAAAGCCCTTGACTCTGCTTCTAGTCACCCAATTATCCATTACTTCTTTGTTGGTCAAGGGAAGGGCTGCAGCAATCTCCTCAAGCCTAAGAGTCTTTTCCCAACCAGTGAAGGAAGTCTGATCCAAAATAGGGATACCAAGCAAATCAGAGAATTCTTCCAGGGTAGGGACCAGCTGGAAGTCTTGAAAGGTGAAGCAATGGTACAGGGGATCATAAAACTGGGTCAGGACACTCATCAGTTGTTGGTCCCACTTTGAAGTGACTAAACCGAGAAGAGAACCATGCCTCTGGATGAAGGAAGTAGTATTTGGAATTCTGTCAACCAATTCTTTGAGCAAATCAGGTGGGTGAACAAAGTTGAGCCGGATAGTATTCCTTCGCATATGCATCATGATGTCCTACAAAACAGAGCAAAGATGAAACCCTTTTGTCTTTGAAATGGGTCAGTCCTTATGCAGGATGCATGCAATGTTATGATGGTATGATGTTATGATAAAGCACACCACAAGTATTCACAAAGGCAAACATGATAAGGCACACAAGTCACACAAGACAGCCCTTAGAGTTTAGGCCAGCATGAAGTTTAGGTACTACCCTCTTTCAGTTTCGTTGGTCAAGACCTGTCCTATCAAAAGTAACTGGGTTCTAGAGGATCCCAATATCACTGACTACCCTCAATCGGTCATAACTCCAGCGTCGCAATCTTTTCTTGCGGCCAGAACCATCGCGATAGTTTAGCCTCAATGGGTGTAGCATACTGCTACTGTTCTATGGCCAAGTTGGGTCAAATTAGGGTTCTAAGGTCGGTTGGTGCTTAATGACTCCTCAGAAGACCCATATTCTCCTCGTTGCAACACAAGGGATATCGGTACAGACCAAGGTGCCACACCAATGTAGCCACTGCTTCACCCGTGTCAGTCTACGCCGGACAGGTCCCTCACAGCTTATGCTACCTAAAGGGTATTCCCCCAGATCCGGGTTAGGATCTATGAAACTCCGATTCAAGCCCACAATATAAAAGCAAACAAAGCATTCAATTGAAAACATAAGAGTGGTCTAATCCTAAGGTACACCTCACTTCCATGGAATCCCCAGCAGAGTCGCCAGTTCTGTGATCGGTGGAAATAGAACTGACTGTTTTAAAGCTGGTTCGCAAAATGTCGCGGTAAGCAAGAGTCGCCACCGTCTTTTATGTTCTCCAACAAGGAAAGGACAAAAGCATAGCAAAATTCCTTTTCGAGATGTTTCTCGGTTCGGGAGGTAGATTATAGAAAGGGAAGGTGTTAGCACCCTTTCTATCCGTGGTTATCCACGAGCTCTTAGGTACTTGCTCTTATGTTTTCAAAATTGTTTGCTTTTCAAGTGTGTGTGGGTTTTGAAAAAGTTTCGTTTGAAAAATTTCTAAGTAAGTCTTGTATCTGTCCTCAAGAGTGTATGAAAAATTTGTTTGAAAACTTTTGAAAGTGTCAGTGTGAAAAGATGTTTTTGTTTGTTTGAGAGAGAAAGTACCCACGAGAATCTACCTACTCTAAGGAATTAGGCTGTGTAAGAGTCCTTTAAACATTGCTATCCCACTATTGAGAAGTAGGTAGCACCGTCGTTGGAGGTGTTCGGGTCAATTCGATTATAGGGACAGTGTGGTCACCGAAGCAATAGTAGGACACCTTAGAAGTAACCCTAATGTCCTAGATCCTTTTTATCCGAGGCAACAGGATCTTAGACAGGAGGGCGACCTCTAAAACACCCTATACTTGACGACCACGTTCGAGGCAACCAGTGAGGCGTACCCTAGGAGTGGCATGTGCTTGTGTTTTTTTCCAGTTAATGTTTATCTTTGATCATGCATTTGTGAGCTACGGATTAATTTTATTTGGCATACAATCTTGCAGGCATAATTAACAGTTAAGAGTGCGGAAAATAAAGTGCGTAAATATGAATCTACGCTATTACAAGGCGCGGGTCTATACATCGCCAAAAACAAAAACCCGTTTTGAAATAAATGCGGAAAGTAAAGAAAGCGGTAAATCCTAATTACTATTACATCCTTTGAGCAGATACATCAATAATCAAATAAATAATAATGCGCGAAAGAAATTTAATTGGGACGTCCTTAGGGTTTTGGCCCTTTTGAGAAATAAAGAAAGAAGATTGTCCTTTTTGCAATTAATCAAATATATAACCTAAACCTAATTAATTAATTAATTATTTACAAGGAAAATGTTTTTTATGTTTTTTATATTTATGAAAATAAAAAGAAAAGGAATTAAAATTAAAAGTTTGTGAAACCTAATTCTAAGTTATTTTACTTATTATAAAAAAGTTAAAGTTAACCTAATTTAACTAATTTAATTAATTTACATTTTATTTACAAAAATAATAATTAATAAATAATAATAATAAGAAAACATGATGGAAAATTGTCAAACCTAATTCTACATGATTTTTATTTATTTATGAAAAAAGATTAAAATTGACCTATTAAACTAATTTATTTGTTAGTATTTTATTTACAAAAATAATTATTAATAGTAAAAATAATAAATAATAAAAATATTTACAATTTTTTGATCTCTGATTTTATTATGAAAATTAATTTGTTAGTTAATAAATAATAATAATAATTAGTTATGAAATAATTAAAAGAAAACAAAATAAAAATAAGAAGAAAAGAAGTAATTAACAAGGGGGGTATTCTGGGCCCATGGGAGGTTAATCTGGAATTGTTGGCCCATTCACACAATTGTTGGCCCATTCACACAAAGCCCTTGTTGACTTTCTGGATGGCCTAGAGCGTGGATTGACCAGGAGTATGGTGTTCTTTCATCCTGACCATTGGATTGAGCCTTGTGGCCACTTGGCAAGCTGATGCGTGGGGACATATGGTGGAATGCATTGAATGGCCTGTATAGAATTACATAAGAAAAAATAATATTGAGTTTTGGGGGGACCTGGGAATCGAACCCAGGTCCCAATGGTTATTTGCCAGCATGTCCTTCCACTGAGCCAGTTGAACGCTTTTGTTATTATAATGGCAATTAAATATATTACATAAAACAACAATATATGTTGGAAACATAAAAAAGCGCGCGCCATATTTGAATGATCCACTAGCTTATTGCCACCTCGCCATCTTCTTCGTTCACCTGCAAAAAAGCAAAGCAGATAGCGGGGGTTTTTAACCCCCACAACATGGAATGTCAAATAATAGCGAATAGGTCTACATGTAATATAAATAGGGTGCGACATGTCCATTGAACTCGTCTTGTCCAGGCGGTTTCAACCATATGCGTGAGATAGTCCAATTTTACTGTATGTGGAAAGCCCTAATCTGAGAGCTCTGAAACCCTAGATTTCATTAATGGTGTTTTGCGTTTCAGGGCACCATAAGGCAATTAATCAATACCAAAAGCTTCAGAATGATGTTAGCAATGCAAAGCAAAAATCAAAACATGTTAATGATGCATAAAACTTGAGTTTCGATTATGGAAAAGAATGCTAAACCGTGTGACTGAAGTGAGTGATTCTTTGAGTGTTAGAGCTCGTTCTTGATTGCAATGTGTTCCTGGGAATGTCAGCAATATGTTTGGATCACTCTAAGGCTTTGAATTATGCTGAAAGGTTGATTTCAGTTTTCAACTTTTTCTTAATTTTTTGGAATTTGGTTATGGTGTTTTACAGCAGCTTGCACGTGAATGGAATTAGGTTTAGCTTCAGCATATATAGCATAATGGAATTAGGGTAAATCTTGCACAAGAAATCCTTTGAATTCATGTTTTCAATATTTGATTTCAATCAAATCTTTTCCAACTTTTTTGATTGATAAAACTTGCCAAACATGGAGTTTTTTGCCTATTTCATGGATGCACGAAATTGCCAGCTTGCCCTGATCTTATTTGCTTCACAAAAGATTTAAAAATCATATCTTTTGAATTTTCCTACAATTAAATCAATTAAATGAATTATTAATCAATTAAAAATCCAAATAATTAATAAAAATAAGAAAATAATTCAATTTAAGTTCAATGGGTCGTGCATAGGCCTTGGGCAATGTTTCAAGAAAGAATTTGAGGCCCATTAGCAAAAATGATGTGTTTTAGGCAAAGTTGACTTTTGCAAATTCCCAAAAATTTCCCAACTTCTCCAATGCATATCTTGCTCAATTTTGATCATATGAACATGTTCTTGGACATTTTGGAAAGGTATTGAAGTCCTCTGACCAATTCCTTTGGTCCCATGTCATTTTGATTTACCAATCTCAAGTTATGGTCTTTGACTTAAAGTGCCTTTTTGTTGACTTTTGAAAATGACCTATAATGTAGAAATTGATAACTTTTTATGAGAGCATTTATTGCACTTGGAATGTGAAGATGAGTTGTAGGAAATGTCATCCCCTTCAAAATTAGCATTGGATGGGATTTTTCTGATGAACCATGAAAAAGTTATGCCTTGGTCAAGTTACAGTTGACTTTTCAGCTGTCCAAAAATAGAAACTTTTGGCATTTTGATGATTTATGAGCCATGCTTGTGGAATCATGATCAAGAATTGATCAAATGATGATTGTGGCTTCAAAATAAGTTGTTGACCAAAATTTTTGCATTTTACCGCTGCAGTTGATTGTGAACCAAATGAAGCTTTTGACTGTGCAACTTGACCCTGTGAGTCTTGAAACTTGTCATGTAGATGCTTGAGGATATGTATATAGGCATATGGGACTTGATTGGACCACTGAAAACCTCAACTTCCTTGCAAGAACCAAAACCCTAATTTTGACTGCCTTAGAAGGCAATTGACTGTGCAACCCCTTGATCCATTTGAAGATTGATCTTGACAAATCTTGAGAATATGGGAGGG
Organism: Vicia faba; assembly: GCA_948472305.1. Classification (NCBI taxonomy): domain Eukaryota; kingdom Viridiplantae; phylum Streptophyta; class Magnoliopsida; order Fabales; family Fabaceae; genus Vicia; species Vicia faba. The sequence continues at coordinate 23,700 of CATIWC010003020.1, forward strand.
CAAATTTTGGGGTACAACAAAGGGGCTGGTAAAGGGAAAGGGACTTCCGTACCTTCTAAATCCGAGGTTGAAGAAGAGGAAGAGGAAGAAGACGAAGACTACTCTGAACAACAGTATCCACCAGCGGACGACAAATATAAGAACCTTGAAGATAGATTGGCAGCTATGGAGTTGCAGAGGGTCCCTGGTTCAGACTTTGAAGAACTAGGGCTGGTGGCTGGGATTGTTATACCTCCCAAGTACAAGGTGCCGACATTCGCCAAGTACGACGGTCTGTCTTGCCATAAGATGCACCTAAGGTCGTATGTCAGAAAAATCCAACCCTATTCATTCAATAAAGACCTCTGGGTACACTTTTTCCAAGACAACTTGTCTGGCACTCAGTTAGACTGGTTTTATCAGCTCGAAAGATCAGAGGTTCATAATTGGGAAGACTTGGCAGCTGCTTTTTATCGTCAGTATCAATACAATGCTGATTTGGCGCCCACTCGTACTCAGTTAGAAAGTATGGGGATGGCTTCCAATGAAGGGTTTAAAGAGTACGCGTAGAAGTGGCGTGATCTGGCGGGAAGGGTGCATCCACCGCTATCAGATAGGGAGTTAGTCGACATGTTTCTAGGGACCCTGTCTGGCCCCTTCTTCAATCATCTGATCGGAAGTTCTTCCGCGGGATTTACTGAACTAATTTTGACCGGCGAAAGGGTTGAGGTCGGTTTTAAGAGTGGAAATATTCAAAAGGATGCTTCCGCATCCACGGCTGTTAAGAAACCTTTCCCAGCTAAGAAGGAAGCATCTGCTATGTATTCTCAGAAGGGATTGGGAAGAACTGAGCATCGGCTGACTGTAGGGGATGTGATGATTCAAAACGCATCAAATGATCAACCTCGTAGCAATCAGTCGAGACCTAATCAACAACGGGTGGAAAGGCCACAATGGCAATTCACCCGCATCAACATGACGCCCTCTCAGGTACTTCCTCATTTGTTGAAGCTGAATCTGACCAGTTTGAAGGAAGCGCCAAAGAACCCTAACACCTCCTCTCCATACTACCACTCCAATGCCAAGTGTGCTTACCATTCCGACAGTGCTGGGCACGATACCAATAATTGTTGGGCGCTTAAGAACAAAATCCAGGACTTGATTGATGCCAAAGAAGTAGAATTTGAGGCGCCTGAGAAGCCCAGTGTAATATCTGCTCTGATGCCCAAGCACGGTAATAATATTCATGTTGTTATGGAGGATACTCATGTTACTGATGTTGTTGACCTGTTGACACCGCTACTTGTGATTAAGGAAAATTTGTTGAGAGCCGGGATCTTTCCTTGTTGTGGTAGAGACTGTTATTTTTGTTTGAACATACAAAGTGATTGCCCAATGTTGAAGTCAGGTGTCCAACGCCTGATGGATACCCAAGAGATACTTTTCCAGAAAACCCCTGTTAATACCTTCAATCCTGTTACTCCTGATACTTTTGCTACTTCAACCAACGATATTGCAATCATAACCATTTCCGACAATCCTCCTAAGGCTTGCAAAAGGCCTGTCAGGATTACACCCAACTCTAAATGTGTACCATTAAAGATCACCATGCCGGGACCTGTCCCGTACTAATTAAGCAAAACGATACCATGGAATTATGGGGGAGAAATCTTCTACCATGGTATCAAACAAATCGAAATAGTCTCAGAGATTTCTGAAAAAGGAAGCCCTGATATAGGGAACATCGCGGGTACAAGTAAGATAACCCGCAGTGGCCGGATCTTTTCTCCAGAGATTTCTCCCCCTCGAGCAGTTTTCGGACCCTTGAAAGCTTCTGCACCTGTTGGACCATCTGTGCAAGGCCCATTGATTGAGGAATTGGATACTCCTGAAGTAAGACCATCTGCTGAAACTACCGACAAGGGTAAGGGGATACTAGAAGTTCATGTCGGGACGAAGGCCCATGTTGTGGTCATCCCCGAAACCACTCAGAAAGAAATGGATGAAATCTTGAAAATAATCAGAAAAAGTGACTACGATGTTGTGGAACAATTAGGGCAGACCCCTTCTAAAATTTCAATGTTGGCTCTTCTGCTCTGTTCTGAGGCCCACGCTAAGGCCCTGATCAAATTCTTGAAGGCGGCACATGTTCCCCAAGAGACCTCGGCTGACCAGTTTCAGGAATGTGTGGCCAGTCTTACTGTTGACAATGGCCTTGGATTTTCCGATGCTGACTTAACTCCCAAAGGAAGGAAACACAACGATGCGTTACATGTTTCAGTTGAACTCTGGGTAACCACTCTCGCCCATGTCTTAGTTGATACTGGTTCTTCCTTGAACGTGCTGCCAAAGCAAGCCTTAGATTGCTTGGACTGCGAAGGACAGACTCTCAAGCCTAGTAACATCATTGTTAGGGCTTTTGATGGTTCCAAGAGAATGGTTCATGAGGAGGTTGATATTCCTATCAAAGTAGGCACAGAAGTCTTCAACTCAACCTTTTACATGATGGACATTCGTCCATCATATTCATGTTTGCTAGGAAGACCTCGGATCCATTATGCCGGGGAAGTTACCTCCTCTTTGCACCAGATGCTGAAATATCATGTTAAGGGTAAAATCATAACGGTGCACGGCGAGGAAGAGTACATGATAAGCCACCTCAACTCCTTCCGTTATATGGAGATGGATGGCGAGTTCATCAAAACGCCTTTTCAGCATTTTGAGGAAGTTTCTCCCGAGGTGGCAGTTGCGAAGGCAATGGTTGAGGTGCCTATTATTCCCAAGCATGTATCTAGGATGGCATCTCTCAAGGACGCAGAGGCGGTGATCAAAGAAGGGAAGAGTACAGCATTGGGGCAATTTCCAGATTTTCCCCATAAGACGGACAAGTTTGGTCTAGGGTTTACAGCTGCAGGACAAAAGGCTATGCGTCGTTCCAAGACTAGAGGGCCACCCATAAGGATCACTCATCACGGAATCAATGTTGTAGAATATGAAGATGAAGAGAGCCACTTTGAAGATTGGATCTTTCCGACCTTCGAAGGGGGTTTGAGCAACTGGGGAGCAAAGGATTTTGTTCCCATCACCTTTATCAACCAGTAATTTTATCTTTGAACAATTTCCCATTTTTATGGTCTGTAATAACTAAAACAATTCGCACACTATTTTCACCTCATGCCTTTCCCGGGGCATGTAGGTCCATTTGTAAGGGCTTAATTTTCTTCATAATCATATGCCATGTTTTAATGAATCATTGGACGTTTTTCATCTATAAACTTTGTGTTCATCTTCTTTCCTTTTGCATTTTTGCTTGTTTAAGGATGGATATCCCTTACATACACCTACACTCACAAATGCAGGTACCCATCCACTCCGGATTCCATGGGTGACTATTCTATTTTAGCCTTCGATAACTCTGAAGATTTGGTCAATCATGATGAGTACGAAGTTGACGAAGATTGTGAAGTGCCGGGAGAGTTAGCCAGACTTATACAACAAGAAGAGAGGGCCATTCTGCCTCATGAGGAGTTGCTGGAAACCATCAACTTGGGGACAGAAGAGGACAGGAAAGAAGTAAAAGTGGGTGCCAACCTGGAACCAAGTGTCAAGGAGCGCTTAGGGCAGTTGTTAAAGGAATATGTTGAAATCTTCGCCTGGTCTTATGAAGACATGTCAGGGTTAGACACATATATCGTGGTTCACCGTCTCCCTACAAGAGAAGATTGTCCACCGATCAAGCAAAATGTTCGCCGAATGAGACCAGACATGTTTGAGAAAATCAAGGCCGAAGTAATGAAGCAATTCAATGTTGGATTTCTGGATGTTACCTCCTATCCACAATGGGTTGCTAACATCGTGCCCGTGCCTAAGAAGGACGGCAAAGTCAGAATGTGTGTAGACTATCGGGATTTGAACAGGGCTAGTCCTAAAGACGATTTTCCGCTGCCACATATCGACATCTTGGTTGAAAACACATCTCAACACAAGGTTTTTCCTTCATGGACGGATTCTCGGGCTACAACCAAATTAAAATGGCCCCCGAGGACATGGAGAAAACTACTTTCATCATACAATGGGGTACCTTCTGCTACAAGGTGATGTCGTTCGGACTGAAGAACGGAGGGGCAACTTATCAACGCGCCACGGTAGCTTTGTTTCATGATATGATACATCATGAGATCTAAGTTTACGTAGACGACATGATAGCTCGATCACAGACAGAGGAAGAACACCTTGGTCATTTACAAAAGTTGTTTGCCAGGTTGAAGGAGTATAAGCTCAGGTTGAACCCGAGCAAGTGTACTTTTGGAGTTAGGTCTGGTAAGCTTTTGGGATTTATTGTCAGCAACAATGGCATTGAGGTCGATCTAGCTAAAGTGAAGGCTATACAAGAAATGTCTGCCCCCCGTACTGAAAAGGAGGTTAGGGGATTCTTGGGACGCTTAAACTATATCGCAAGGTTCATCTCTCACCTGACATCTACCTGTGAGCCAATTTTCAAACTGTTGAAGAAAGATCAGGTAGTTGAATGGAACAAATATTGTCAAGTTGCTTTTGATAAGATCAAGGAGTATTTACTAGAACCTCCTATTCTGATGCCACCCGTCGAAGGAAGGTTGTTAATCATGTATCTGACTGTTCTGGATAACTCAATAAGGTGTGTGATGGGCCAACATGACGAGTCTGGCCAAAAAGAGCATGCCATTTATTACCTTAGCAAAAATTTTACCGACTGTGAGACTCGCTACTCACTGCTCGAGAAAACTTGTTGCGCTTTAGTATGGGTTGCTCGCCGACTGAGGCAGTATATGTTGACTCACACCACTTTGCTGATTTCCAAAATGGATCCGATCAAGTATATCTTTGAGAAGCCTGCTTTATCTGGAAGAATCGCTAGATGGCAAATGATCCTGATAGAGTATGATATCCAGTATACTACCCAAAAAGCTATAAAAGGGAGTGTACTAGCCGACCATCTAGCTCAGCAAGCCGTCGAAGATTACCAATCTATGAGATTTGACTTCCCTGATGAGGACATCATGACTTTGGACAACATCGAAGGTAATGGACCGTATGACGGACCTAAACAAGGATCCCGATGGACCCTGTACTTTGATGGTGCTTCAAATTCACTTGGCAACGGTATCGGTGCGGTACTCATTTCTCCAGAAGATTTCCATACACCCTTCACTGCCCGACTTTGCTTCAGCTGTACCAACAACATGGCTGAATATGAAGCTTGCATCTTTGGTCTCAAGGCTGCTATAGACTTGGGAATCAAATCTTTGGTCGTATTTGGGGACTTAGCTTTGGTGATCATTCAAATCAAAGGAGAGTGGGACACTAAACATCCTAATCTTATCCCATACAAAGAACATGTCCTGACGTTGTTGCCTCATTTCGAGCAGATTACTTTCGAGCACTTCCCGCAAGAAGAAAATCAGCTAGCAGATGCTCTGGCTACAATGTCTTCCATGTTTAAACTCAACTGGGATAACGAGGTTCCCCAAATTACCATCGAGCGAATGGACGAACCCGCACACTGTCATGAGATTAATACCGAAGAAGTAGTGGAACAACCCTGGTTTCATGAAATCAAAAGGTATCTCCAGACTAGAGAATATCCTGAAGGAGCTTCCGTCAATGACAAAAAGTTCTTAAGGAAATTTGCTGCCAAGTTCTTCCTGAGCAATGGTATCCTTTATAAGCGCAGCCATGATTGTGTTCTACTTCGTTGTGTGGACAAAGCTGAAGCAGAGTTGATCATGATTGAAATACACAGTGGCACATTTGGCACCCACTTAAGCGGACATACGATGGCTAAGAAGATTCTAAGGGCAGGCTACTACTGGTCTACCATGGAAGCTGATTTTCATCAACATTCTCGTACCTGTCACAAGTGCCAAGTCTACGCCGACAAGGTACATATTCCTCCTGTTCCTCTCAACATTCTGACAGCTCCTTGGCCATTCGCAATGTGGGGCATTGACATGATTGGAGAGATCAAGCCCACAACATCCAATGGACATCGCTTCATCTTGGTGGCTATTGATTACTTCACCAAATGGGTCGAGGCAGCTTCCTTTGCCTCTGTTACAAAGAATGTGGTTGCCCGCTTTATCAAGCAGAACCTCATATGCCGATATGGTGTCCCTGACAGGATCATCACAGACAATGGTACAAATTTGAACAATACTATGATCACCGCTCTATGCGAACATTTCAAGATTTATCATCATAATTCATCTCCCTATCGGCCGAAGATGAATGGTGTTGTTGAAGCTGCGAACAAAAATATCAAGAAGATCATTCAAAAGATGACAGTTACCTACAAGGACTGGCATGAGATGTTACCGTTTGCTCTGCATGGATATCGTACCACGGCACGTACTTCAACAGGGGCAACCCCATTTTCTTTGGTGTATGGTATGGAAGTTGTTCTACCCTTGGAAGTTCAGATCCCTTCCTTAAGGATTATGAAGGACGCTGGTTTGAGTGAAGACGATTGGATTCAGACCCGGCTTGATCAACTCAATTTGATCGATGAGAAGCGACTTACCGCTGTTTTCCATGGTCAGACGTATCAAAAACGGATGATCAAGGCTTTCAACAAGAAAGTTAGGCGTCAGGTATATCATGTTGGAGATCTTGTAATCAAACGGATCATCTTACCGCAAAGTGATCCCAGGAGCAAGTGGACTCCTACTTACGAAGGACCATTTGTGATCAAGAACATCTTTTCTGGTGGGGCAATGATTCTGACCACCATGGAAGGCGACGACTTGCCGCACCCTGCAAATGCAGACATAGTCAAAAGATACTACGCATAAAAAGACCCGGCAAGTTGAAAACCCGAAAGGGAGACTTGGGCAAAAAAGGGCATCCCGGTGAATCGAAAACCCGAAAGGGCGGTTCAGGCAAAAATTAGGGATAAAACAAAAAAAAATCTGTACACCCGGCAAGTTGAAAACCCTAAAGGGCGGCTTGGGCAAAAAGGGTTTCCCGGTGGATCGAAAACCCGAAAGGGCGGTCCAGGCAAAAGTTAGGGAATTAAAGTGTATGACTATATCTCGTCAGATCACTTTAAGAACCATCTCTTCACCAACAAGCTCCTAGCTTCTGATCAATCTAGCCATCGGCAGACGAAGCAGCGAATGGACAAGATATTCAGAGTCATGAAGGCTGTAGCAGAATAGGAATCCCATGGAATTGTTACACATAGCCATCTTTCTTTTGTATAAAATTTTTTAATTTTTACGACAACATTCTCTTACTAGGATGTATGTCTCCTTTGTACAAAGATACTCACAAAAGTTAATACAAATATACTTCAAAGTGCAGAAATTCGCTTGCCTTTCTTTTCTTTTTACACTTATGTTTTATTTGAAAACGTCCAATGTTTTGATTAAATAGGCATATGCATTTGAATATAATCACTGCTTACAAATAAGATAGAATTGAGAAAGGATAATTACTGGTAGATTGAAAGAGTAGGAAGACTTCTTTAGGCTATTCTAGAAGAAATCCCCTACGATACATCATTCAGATCCTCAATAAGGCAAAATTTGGAGTATATTTCCCCAACGAAATCAAAATTCCAACTATCAATCCCCAGTGGGAACCATTCAGCTTTCCCCAACTTCCCCAGTAGATTGGCGTACAACCCAGGCTCCTGATTTCGCCGGCCGAGTAAACATTCTCCCCACAGGGTCATTTCCCAGCAGATTGAAGATTCTCAGTCTCATTTCTCCAGCAGAAGCCTCCCAGGTTTTAATTCCCCAGTAGAGGTCGTCAGAGTTTTCCTTATTCCCCAGGGAAGTCATGAAGAATTCTCATTCCCCACAGAAGTTGGTAAAGCTCTTGTTAAAATCCCCACAAGCCACCAAGGATTTTCAATCCCCAGCAGTGATCCTAGGATTTCTAATTCTCAACAATCAAAGATATTTAATCCCCAAGCAGTCAGCAAGGATTTCTCATCTTCAACAATCAAAGGTTTTTGAATCCTCAGCATCGGTCAGGAATTTACTTCCTCCAGCAGCAGTCAAAGATTTCATTATCTCCAACAATCAAGGATTTATTTTCCTCAGCAAGATAGCTACTCGGCTTATATGCCCATCCATTACATTCATATATCATAAACATTGATGAAACACAATTCATTGCATCATACATATCATGCAGCATAACTTTGTGTTTTAGCTAACATTTTACCCTTTTTAGGATAAGATCAAAAGGCTATCGTTAACAATTATTCAGATACAGTACGGATACACCCCAGACACGGTGGTCATTCTATTACTCATTCAGAATTTCAAGTCAAAGATAGTACAGATACACCCCAGACACGGCGGTCATTCTACTACTCATACAGACTTCAGCAATCAGATACAGACTAGATACGCTCCAGACACGGCAGCTATTCTATCTCTCATTTAGATTCTCAACTCGAAGTTCATATATGCTCCAAACACGGATGCCATTCTGACCCTTACACCAGCGGCTTGATTCTCCCCAGTGCAGTCGTCGCGAAAGTCATCTTGTCACCTATTCAGATCCCAGTTACAGTTCCAGATACACTCCAGACACGGAAGTCATTCTACTACTCATACATATCTCAACTTCAGATACAGTCCAGATACGCACCAGACATGGTTGTCATTCTGCCACTCATTCAGAATTTATCCCCAGCACACAGTTGCTCCGTATACAGATGTTTCTCTGTTACCCATTCAGAATACAGATACACTCCAGACACGGCAGTCATTCTGATATTCATTCAAAGTCTCAAATACAGTTGCAGCTCATATACGCTCCAAACACTGACACCATTCCTTGGCTCATATAGACTCAGTCTCCAGATACAGTTCAAGTGCATTCCAGACACGGATACCATTTTGATACTCATTCTTCTGAACTACAATATTGCACTTCAACAAACATCCTTGGATGGAATCTTTAATCCCATCTCCAACAAGATTCTACCAACACCAAATGGCATCTTTAAGCCCATTCCCTCAACATTATTTTGACGAGTGCAAATTTACGGGCACTCTAGTGTCCAATCCTCTTTTACCCTCGAGTCGCGAAAGACAAACTTGACAATCTAACTCTTCAGGTTCAAGAAGATTGAACAGGGGCTACTGTTGTACCCCAAAATTTTCCCTCTCATTTCACCAACATTTTCTCAATCACAAGACTCTTGGAACTCAAGATCAAGCTAGGGTTTCCTCTGCTCAAGACACCTCCTGGCATTGTTGACCTAAATTAGGGTTTGAGTTTGCACAAGGATATTTTGACCTACAATGACCAAAGTGGATTTCATACTTCATTATTGGACTCACAAGTTTGTCCTTACCAAGTTTCAGGCCTTGATTCAAAGTTTTGCCCAGTCAATTGGACAATTGACCTAGAAATCAATTGTATTGGGGGAAAAGTCAACTGTGGCCAATTGACAATCAAACCTCATGAAATTTGACCCATATCAACATTATAAACTCATATGGACCATTTGATCAAGTTTGGATCACAATTCTATAAGAAATATGATCAGATCACCAAAAGGGCAAAATGGTCATTTTTAGGGTTTTGACTGCACAAAGGCAATTTTTGACTATTTGACCTAGCCAATGACAAATAAAGCTCACATATGGATTCAAGGACTCAATGATATTGTCTTGACCCATTCAACAAGTTCAAAAGATCTCAAATGCATAGGATTGACAGATGAATTTTTCAGTCTACTGATCAAAATTTGATTGTACACTGAAAAGTCAAACTTTGACTTTTTGGTCAAAATCAAGTGCCAATAGTTATTTTTCATCAAGACTTGTCAAATTATGAAAATTGTTCATCAAGAAACCCAAAAATGCAAATTAGGGTTTAAAATGGGAAAATTTCATAACTTAGAAATTTTCTAAGTTATGGAATTTCCATATTTTTTCCTAACTTTGTCCCATTTTTTCACCAAGATTCAAATGGATTCAAAGAAAACTTGCAACATGAAAGTTATAGTCCATCACAAAATCTACAACTTTTATTCACAAAGTTTTCTCAAAAGAAGCTTGTAGCTCAAGTTATGATTTTTGGAACAAGGGTACTTAAAACTTTTAACTTAGAGAAAATTTGCCCTAATCTAGGCAGGATTTTGACCCATCTTCTTGGCCACTTTTCACATAGTTCCACTTGGAGTTTCAAGTTGCATTGCAAAGATGGATTATAGTACATGTTCCAAGATTTACAAATTGTCCAAGAACTCCTCAAACACCCTTGTGGTTAGAGAGAATCGAATGCTTGAAGTTGGCAAAAACTCACTTTTGTCCATGGCCAATACATGTTCATACAAACTTGCATTTTCAAATCAGCATGTTTGGTGCTAGCTTGCAGGCCTCAAAACCAACTTGTACTCCATAATTTAATGCATAACCATTGAGTTAAGGTGTTATCTTGGTCATTTGGACATTGCATACAAGATTAATCCTTAAGTGGTAAAAGGTAAAATGTCATTTTTGTAAAGTTGCACTTTATGTCAAACCAAGATCCTTGAGGCATGGGGCCATATCTCTGAAGCAAGATTCAATCAACCAATTCCAAGAACCAAGAGAAAAGTATGCAGCATGATATAGGGCTTGTACAGGCCTGCATTGGGAGGACATACACTCTTGCTTGATAAAGAAGGAAAGTTGCAAAACATATATCATCTCTCACATCTGTTGAAACCAGCTCAGACAAACATTGTAAACCAGTTTCATACCTCCCAACAAGCCAGAAACACAACCCTTCTGCCTCCCAAAACCCCTTGTACAAAAAATCCTTGTTTTGCTGCAAAACAGGGCAAGCTCTGCAAACTTGAAGCCATAACCAAATTCCATCGTGTGTTTTGTCCCAAGATACTTCAAACACCTTCCAATCAACTCACTTGAACTATCTCAGGCCTCCATTGCAAGCTATAACACAATTAACACACTTTACCATTTTTGTTTCAAAGCTCTGCAGGTTGAGTTCTACAGCACGGTTTAAGCTGTTTCAAGACAAGCCAAGCATTGGAAAAGCTTCTTTGGACCTCAGGTAAGCTCAAAAGAAGCTCAAACACCATTGAAGGTTGCTATATTATCCAACTCGAAGTCAACTGAAACAGGTATTTCACGGACTTCTATCTCTCTATCTAGGAATGGTTAGGCTTAGGTTTATGAATGAAATATGTTGTACTCATAGCCCTGAAGCCATACATATGCTTAGTTTTCATTTACATTAATCGTGCTAAGAGAATTTCACTCATGAACTTTCTGAAAAAACTAGGTTAGAAATTAGGGCCAGAGAAATTCTCTCTGGTCTTTGAGAGTTAATCCAAGTTTTTTATATGGTTGGATTCGTTGTTTAATGCTCTACAATGTTCATGTTATGAGTTTTGTCAAAAAATCAAAGAATCGGGAGATGGCATTTGTGTACAGAAGCGCGCGTGTTTTGTTCAAAGGAAGAAGAAGAAGTGGATTATGGGTTGGGCCTGGTTTCCTTTACTTTTGACACACCTTTATTCAATTTGCACCCCCCTGGCCCATTTATTTGAATATTTATCATTTTGACATTTTTATTTTTTATTCTGACTTTATTATTTTTTGCCCAAATATAAAAAATGCCAAAAAATTATTTTCTATATTTTTCATATTTATTTCATATTTGTTTTTATTTTATTAGTATAAATATGTAAATAAACTATTTTCTCTTTTTATTAAAACACAAAAATAATATAAAAAAATATACTTATCTTCATTTATTATTTTTATTTTATACTTGAAAACATTTTCTTGAATATACACATTTTCTTGAAAATATACTTATATATATATATATATATATATATATATATATATATATATATATATATATATATATATATATATATATATATATATATATATATATATATATATATATATATATATATATATATATATATATATATATATATATATATATATATATATATATATATATATATATATATATATATATATATATATATATATATATATATATATATATATATATATATATATATATATATATATATATATATATATATATATATATATATATATATATATATATATATATATATATATATATATATACTTATATACTTTATTATATTAAATAATTAGGACAAAAATTATAAAAAGATTACATTTTCATTTTATTAATATTTTTACACTAAAAACATTTTTTTACAATATACTTTTATTTTTGTATAAATTAATATGTTATTGCATATAATTAATAAATAATACTATTTATTAAGAATTAGGGTTTTTGTCCTAAATAGAAAAATAATTGAAATTGACTTTTTATTTATTTATTTTAACTTCACAATTAAAAATACTTTTTACATACATAAAAATCTTTTTGCATAATACATTCTATTTACTTTTATTTATTGTATTATATTCAACTATTGTACATTTAAATATTGCCTATACATTCAATATGATTGTAATAACTTAGAATTTATTTTCTTGTCAAATATCCCCAATTCAAATTTGTACCCCCCTCCCTATATCATGTTGTAATAGTGTAGCATTTAAATTCTCGCACATTTAAAAGCTTCCAATTATGCCATGCTTAGACTTAGGGTTTGTATGCAAAATAAAATCAACAACTAGCTTGACCTAATTCAAAGATAACAATGTATGAAAAACAAATACAATGCACACTTGCACCCCTAGGGTTCCAATCCACTTGTTGCCTTCAAAAATGGGCCATGGTTACATGTTAAGCACTTTGGAAAAACAAAAACAAACAAAAGATCATAGTCCCTCGATGACGCTATCTGAGTTGCCTAAACAAAAATGATCAAGTCCCTCGAGAAAATTGCCAAAAAATACTTGACACCATTGCTATCATGGTCTATACGATGACCCACGCCTGTCCCGTTTAAACATCCTAACACAAGGTTGTTCACCAAATACAATGGTGAAACAACACTGTTAAAAGGGTTAAAAACATAAGAAAGATCTTTGAGTAAAATGGGGTAGATAACTCTTAGTTATTTGATCAAAAAGCTTGCAAAAACATCCATGTTATTTTTCAAAACACATCTCACAACACAATTTCAAAACCCTACTTTCAAAAATATTGAAAAATTTTCAAAAGACAAAAACACATTTGTATACATTCAAACAAGAATCATTACAAAGGTTGCCACAACGATGGCCTCTTTTCAAAACATATTTCAAAACCACACACAAAGCACCATTTCAAATAATTGAAAAAGCAAAGCAAGTGATCTAAGCAAGTAACTAAGAGCCCATGGATAACCATGGATAGAAAGGGTGCTAATACCTTCCCTTTCTATAATCTACTCTCCGAACCCAAGAAAACAACTCAAAGGTCTTTCCTGTGCTTTTTGACCTTTCCTTAGGATAAAATAAAAAGTCGGTGGCGACTCTTGCTAAACCGAAACATTTGCGAACACAAAACACAAAACCTCAAGTCAGTTCTCCCACCGTATCACAGAACGGTATCCAAAAGGTCTTCGTTTTTTGCTCAAAGCACGCGTGACGCGCCGAAAATCCTGAATGCTGAATATTATTTCATCTGGGCCGAAACTTCGAAAATTCATAACTCGGTCAATTTTTATCGGATTGGACTCATATTTTTACACAAGGTCACTGACTCATAGATCTACAACTTTGCTTTAAAAGTCGACACTGAATTATGCTCCGATCAATATCATTTTTTTATTGAAGAACGTGTCAGAGTCGACACTGGAGCCCAAAATAAGTTTGTATGAGCTGAAACTTCAAAAATTCATAACTAATTCACCGTTTATCCGATTGAGCTGATTTTCAGACAGGAGTTTGTTCTCGATGTCGGCTACATTTTGTTTTCACATTTCAACTTCAAAAATTGCACTTAAGCCCCTGCGATTTAGCCTGCAACGTGACGAATTCAAGTGAACATTGGAGGCCCAATTGCACATTCAAAGCCCATTTTCTTTGCTCTAATTTCCATTATATAATCCCATTCTTTTCACACAAACGGGGAAGGAAAAAAAAACCTTGCCACAACGCTGTCAGAATATCAAATTCTTTCAAGAACCCTAAAACTTTGAAATCCTTATTACAAATCCCTCTCTCACTACAAACAAGCCATCCCAGTTACAAACCAACATCTCACTACAAACAAGTCATCCTGGTTACAAACCAACATCTCACTACTTCTCCAGTAAGGGTAAGGCTAGCTTGATCTCCATGATCAAAAGGCATAAAAGCATTCATATCACTACTTCTCCAAGGGTAAGGCTGATTTGATCTCCATGATCAAAAGGGTATAATCATTCATACATGTCATATTGGGCCTAAACATTAAATTTCTTCATATATTGGCTTTATTTGTATTTTATGATATATAGTAATTTATTTAATGTATTCATGAGATTCAACACTGCAGATTTAGACAGGATCCTATGCAGGTTCATTAAGGAACGTTGAGGCCAAAACACAAATGGCCAAAACAGAACAGTATACACATGACACCAATGCATGGCGAGACAGACATCCTGAGAAGGTTAAGGAACGTTGAGACCAGAACACAAATGGCCAAAAGCCAAAACACAAATGGCCAAAACAAAACAGTTTACACATGACGCCAACAGTTGTTTCACCCCTCCAATCAGGCCCGTATACTCCTAAACTCTCTCTCTATTTTTATTATTTTCCTTTAATTAATTAATTGTTATTCTTTTTATTAATCACTAACCAATTAATCTTTTTTCTTAATAAAATCAAAAACAAAAAAATATATTTTATTTATTAAAATTAAATTCAGCACTTTATTTTTGTAAATAAATATTAATTCAATTAATTTAGTTTAATTAGGAAATAACTTTAATATTTTTGCAATAATTAAAATTAATTTAGATAATTAGGTTTTTATTAGCTTTGATTAATTTATTTTATTTCTTTAAATACTCAAAAATCCAAAAATATTTTCATTATTTAATTTAATTTAATTGTTCGTTTAATTTAATTCCATAATTTCCAAAAATAACAAAAAAACATGCTTTCTTTCAAAAAAGGGTCAAAACACTAAAAAAATACGCCGATTTAATTTTCTTGCACGTGATCCATTTATTTCTAATATTGTAATTGCTTCCGGAATGTAATAGCTTTTAATTAGGACTTTAATTATTTACTGCTTTATTTTACTTTCCGCAATTTAAATAAAAGAGTTTGTTTTTGGCGATGTAAATACCTGACGCCTTGTAATAGTTTAGATTTAATTTCTCGCAATTTAATTTCCGCATAATATCAACTGTTAGATGTTTGATAACTAGGCAATGCATGACAAGATCAATCTTTAACCTAAAATCAATATAGCTCACCCATGACATGTATAGATAAAATTAACCAAAGTAACACACTTGCACATGCCACTCTTAGGGTACACCTCACTTGGTTGCCTTCGAACATGGTCATTGAGTATAGGAAGTTTTAGAGGCCGCCCTCTCGTCCAAAGATCATAAGTTGCCTCGAAACGGTTGCCTCAGAAAAAATGATCTAAGACATTAGAGTTACCACTAAGGCGTCCTAACATTGCTTTAGTGAGCACACGTCCCTTAATCGAATTGACCCGAAAACTCCAACGATGATGCTACCTACTCCTCAATAGTGGGATAGCATTGTCTAAAGGATATTAGCACAGTTTAATTCCTTTTTCGAGTAGGTAGATGGTTCTTAAGTACTTGCTCCTTTTAAAACAAAACAAAACTTTTCGCACTTACACTCTCTTCAAAACAAAAACTCTTCTCAAACCCACAAACACAAAGAAAAGCAAACTTTTGAAAACACAATGAGCAAGTACCTAAGATCCCGTGGATAACCACGGATAGAAAGGGTGCTAACACCTTCCCTTTCTATAATCTACCTTCCGAACCCGAGAAATATCTCAAAAAGGAATTTTTCTGTGCTTTTGTCCTTTCCTTGCTGGATAAAATAAAAGACGGTGGCGACTCTTGCTTACCGCGACATTTTGCAAAAACAAACGCAAACGCGAACCAGCATTCCAAAACAGTCAGTTCTCATTCCCACCGATCACAAGCGGTCCAGGAAAAAGTTAGGGATTAAAGCGTACGACTATGTCCCGTTGGATCACCCATCCACTTACAGCCAACATAATTACTAATGCCAAGTTCAAACAGTATGGATTAATTCAATCATCTTCTTCTGGCAGCAAATGATATACTTGAAGGAATATGGGCAATAGTAGAGTTGAAACTCGATGGGATCGTTTCCACATAGATGTTTTTTCTTCGCTTTCTTTGTACCCTTTTTCAATTTTTACAACGATCTCCTCTTACTAAGATTTCCGTCTCCTTGTATAAAATTTTCAGAGTAAATGCAAATATACTTCAGAATTCAAAATTGTTTTTACTTTCTCTGTTTTGTTTGTAAAAAACGTCCAATGATTACATTGAATTAACATATACATTTGAATATGATTACTGTTTACAAATATATGGATGAAAACAGGATTAGCATTTACTAAAGACTCTATGAGTCGGGATAATGTTCAAGTTGACCATAAATTCCCACATAGCAATCTCCTCAGAGCTATTTTTACAAGTTAATCCCCATCAGAGATTATTTCCTTAGCATAATCTGCAGGGTTTATAACCCCAACGGAGTTTATTTCTCCAATATTTCAATTTCCCAACAAGATTCTCTTCTCCGGCCAGATGTCATTCAACGTTGCCCTCCCCATAAGATCTAATACTCATATCTGAAACCTAGTTAAATAGTATAGCGGAGGATTATTCATCTCCTTTTATCCCCAGTCGGGGTATATAAGAATCAAATCCTTCAGAAAAACGACGAGTGTCTGACTCCCCTTGAATGCTTTTATCCCCAAACAGAAGTCAAATATCCCCAGCAGAATGTCCTCAAACAGAAAGCAGAAACTCCTAGTAGAGGCATTCTAAACAAAGCTGAAGAATTATTGTCTTTATCTCCAACAACAATCAGGGATTTATTTTCCCCAGCCAGAGATGTTATACAAAGCTACTGATACGCTCCATTGACATCCATACATCATTCACGAAATATCATGACATATGCATACGAAACACATATATTATTCTCATTTATTTTGAGAACATCATTACGCAATGCATTACATACATCATGACTTTGCATAAAACTAACTTTGTCTTTTCAGGTTAAGTTCGCAAACAAATGAATAATATCAGCAATTTAGAGACAGGTTATAGATCACCTCCCGAAACAGGACGGGGCGACTATCTACATAACCAGATCATTTCCTTCAGAGATTTACTCTGAAAAGCATTCCCCTCAAAGACTGAATTCTGATGTGCATTTCCTTCAGATATTTATTCTAAAAAGCATTCCCCTCAAAGACTAAACTCTGACGAGCATTTCCTTCAGAGATTTATTTTGAAAATCATTCTCCTCAGAGACTGAATTCTGACGAGTATTTCCATCAGAGGTTTATTCTGAAAAGCATCCCCCTCAGAGACTGAATTCTGACGAGCATTTCCTCCAGAGATTTATTCTGAAAAGAATTTCCTTCATAGTTTCACTCTGAAAAAGCATTTCCTTCAGAGATTCATTCTGAAAAGCATTTCCCTCAGATAAGATCGGATAGATTCATTATGAAAAGCATTCTTCAGATAAAGTCAAGCTTAGACTCATTCTGATACTCCTATCAACAGTTACTTTAGATGGCATCTATAAGCCTATCTCCGAAGACACTCTATCACCTATCTGAGTGGAATCTTTAAGCCCATCCAAGTATTATAATCAACTAACAGTGTTACTTCGAGCACATGTGAGTGCAAATTTCTGGGCACTTAAGTGTTCAATCCTCTTCCGCCTTCAGATCACGAATGGAGAGCATGCCAATCTAACTCTTCAGGTTTAAGAAGAATGAACAGGGGAAGTTGGTGTACCCCAAAATTTTCCCTCCTATTTTTCTAGAAATATTGATTTAAGATACATTCCCATGCACATGAGGACCTCAAACACTCAAGAAAACTCAAGGATTGACCAGACAAACCATCCTCCTAAGTAGTTGACCTACAACTAGGGTTTTGTTTTTCTCAAAGGAAATTGGACTTCTAATGCCTCAAGTTGACTTCATGGTTTCTAATATGCTTCAAATAATCCTCATATCAAGTTCCAAGCCTTGCAATAGAAGTTTACTCAAACAACTAGCCAGATGATTGAAAATCAACTATAGTGGACAAAAAGTCAACTCTGACCAATTTATAGTCAAACTTCAATATTTTTGGTCAACATCAAGATTTTGAGATCACATTCATCATTTGATCAATGGTTTATCACGATTCATCAAAAGTCAAAAGTTACTAAGTTAGGGTTTTCTTTAGAAGAAGTCAACTGAACTTTGACCATGCATAAATTTCACATACTTCATCAGAAATTTCTCAACCAGAGCCTACTTTGAAGGAAATTCAATTCTCTACAACTTTGTATCTCTAAGCTTAAGACCAAAAATGCTTCATTTGAGAGATATGGGCCAAAAAATTACAGGTCATTTTAAAAGTCAACAAAAAGACACTTTTTGTCAAACCACTTTACATCATGATAAAGGATTCAAATGAAAAACTGCCCAACATAAAGGTTATAGGAGACATCTTAAGCTTTTCAAAAAGTATAAGATCACCTTAATATGATAAAAATTGAGTGAGTTATGATTGGTGCAAGTTGGGCAATTTTGAGAAAATGCATGTAGTTCAAATTAAGCAAATTTGAATTTTTGGGCTAATGGGCTTATCTTTTAAGGTCTAAACGTGTTCCTAACATCATAATAGACTCTTAAATCCATTCACTTATTTTTGTGGTTTCTATATCTTTTTATTTTGATTTTATTCAATTAAAAACAAAATAAATTAATTAAAATACCAAATCAGAGATATAAGGAACATGGATCTATTTTTGAATCAAATCATAAGGCTAAAAATCAAATAACTAGCTAGCAAAAACATGTGGGATTGATTGGTACATGATTTTCCTAAAAAAGATAGATTTCCTGCAAAAATTAAAATCAAATATTTTGTCATGAAATACAAAGATTTGATTCATGTTTGTTGACCTAATTCATGGCCTATAAATAGAGAACATATTCAGACCATCAAGCACACAAATTTTCCTCAATAACACACTCTCAAATTCCAAAAAAATCAAAATTAGGGCAACTTGAAAACCTTGTGTGCAGCCACTTTCAATCCATTCAAAGCATTCCATTATCTTCCTGAAGATCCCAGGAGTCCATCCCAGCCAATATTGAGGCCTGAAGCACGCAAAATAGCCACATCCAAGTCACGACGGTTGGGTAACTTTCTTGAACTCAAAATCTTTATTTGTGCATTATGGATTGATTTGATGCACTCATACATGTTCATAATGATATTCAGAATTGTTTTGATCCATTATTTGTGAGATATAGCGCAAGAATAAGGATCTGCCATTACTAGGGCAGTTGGAGACTTTTTCTTCAAAACTCATGATTCAAACGTTTTTGGGCCAAACTAATTCCACCAATGGATTCAGGAGTTCCAAATTAGAGGGATATAGTCTTTCTTAATCTCTAACACATGTTATTTTGCAGGTTTGAAAAAGACCTCACCGGAGAAGACGACCAGAGCTAGGGCTCCAGCGCTTCCCTGGTTTACTTGTTTACTATATATTTGTTTGTTTCCATTATATTAACAAAATTGAAGTGCAATGCAGTTGGTTGAGACGGAGGCATGTCACGTGAAGGGCGTGGGTTCGATCCCAGCGTCTTGCAATTATTTTTTGTTATTTTCATACTAACGTGGGGGTTTCATATATATTATTCAATGTCTATTTCTCAAACACTAACAGGCGCTTGGCCTAGTGGCAAGCAGTGTAGTTTGTGAAGTCAGGGGGCGTGGGTTCAACACCCACCTCATGCAAATCTTTTTACCCTATTTTTTCTAACCTAATTTGCTTTCTTTTTCTTTTCTAACCCTAATTATTTTTAACTAAACAATAATTAACTAATCTAATCTTTTTTACTAACAAATACAGATTAGAGTTTTAGTTAGTAATTAAAATTTTCTTATTTTTTTATTTACTAATTAATTAATTAACTAACTAAATTTTTTTTCTTAATATTAAAATTAATTAGAAACAATTAGGTTTTTAATTACTATTATCATTTCAATTATTTTCTACAAAAAACCACAAAAACATTTTTCATTTTAACATTATTTTTCTATTTTCTTTCTTTTCTATTTAATTTTATTAGATAAAGTGTATAGATCGCACTCTCTGATGTAATAGCGTAGATTTATATTTTCTCGTATTTTTCTTCTAATTATGTATCTGCTCCGAGGATGTAATAGCGTAGGACATTTATATTTTTGAACTTATATTTTTATACTATGATTAGTAACTAGGGTTTCTATGGCAAGACTAATAATTGAATGTAGAAAACCCTAATCTCAAGATAAATTTAACTAAAAATAAACACTTTGCACACTTGCACCTCTAGGGATCCTCTCTTGTTGCCTTACGATATTGGTCATGTCCCACGAAAGTGGGGATGCTTTAGCAAAAGACCCTCGACTAAATCATCATGTCCCTTTTGAATAAAGATCATAATTCCTCGATGATCCTTCGAGTTTCCTACAAAATGATATAGTCCCTTCGATGACCCTACGAGCAAATGATGATAGTCCCTTCGATACAATTGCTAAAGTATCCTTACATGTTATCTTCGATGACCATTCGACGAACCTACGCCTTTCTCTTCACATCCAATGGATAGGGCTACCTACCAACTAATGGTATGGATAGCACTATCTCTAAAGTAGAAGGAAAAGAATAAGAAAGACTTTAGTGGGTAAGAAAATCATAATTGCTTGCTCACAACTTTTCTCACAAACAAAACATTTCTCACACTACACTTTCGAACAAATATTTTCAAAAAAACTTTGTACGCATTCTTGAGGATTGATACAAGAATCATCTCAAAGTTAGCATTACATTGGAAAATTTCAAAATATTTCCAAACAAATCATACACACACACACACACACACACACACACATAAAGCAAGTTTTTCTAAAGTGAGCTAAGCAATTAAGAGCCCGTAGATAACTACGGATGAAAAGGGTGCTACCACCTTCCCTTTTCATAACTCACCCCCCGAACTCAAAATCTATCAAAGGTATTTTATGTTCTTTTAACCATTCCTAAATATTATATAAAAGAAAAGTCGGTGGCGAATCTTGTTAACCGCAACATTTGGATAAAACCAAAAAATTCAGTTTTCCCACCGTATTACAAACATGAAATCACTTGTATTACCTAATAGACGATTTCTCTCACTCTATTAAATACAACAACATTAAGTTCCAATAGTGTTTATATATATCATTTATTAGTATACTTATAAATAATAAACTTAACCCTATCTCTAGGCATTAACATCTAATAGATGGATGCTTGGATCTAGTAACAACCATCCCCTTTTGTATGTCAATTTGTACCACGAGAACATGTTTAAGGTAGATAATCTAAAACAAGCATTAAGAATGACGAATCATCAATATTAAAGCTTAAGTAGAATTATATAAAATGCCATGACTATAATTAAAACATGAGTATAAATATGAATACATATAACCCCTACAAAAAATAATTAGCTACACTTACTCATCATAGTTGCACATACAATCTCTTAGAAGAAATAGTTGGGATAGTATCTACAATGATCTCTCGAATATCACTCTCGTGTTTAATCTTCCTCTCATGTACTAGTTAAAAAGTACATGAGTTTGTTATATCCCTACGCAGGTAGGGGTACCAGAGGCCTTTATGGATAATGGTGGTTACGGCTTTCTCACGGTGGTGATAAACCTTGTTTGATGGTGGTTTTCAGCTATGAAGAGAGTAATCTCTAGTGAGATGAGAAACTATGTATTTTATGCGTGTGTATTGAGGGAATCATGATTTTTCCTCTTACCTTCAAGGGGTAAGGTATTTATAGAGGTCCTTGGGCCTAGGGTTTTATTGGGAATGTTAATTGTCCACTTAGTCAGTGGTGGACCATTGAACCCCTATTTCTTAGGGGGATATGGATAAGCCTGATGACTCTGACTTCACACTTATTGAGGCACGTCTTCATCACCCATGTTTCCCATAATTGAGACATCAGAAGATACTTAAGGCGAGATAGTTCATAATGGTGGAAAACTTTGAGGATCACCCTTCCTACAGATCAAAACTCTCCTGCCTTTATTAGGCCCTTTGAAAATATATCACTACACAATATCTCTAGGACAAGGGGTTGGATAAAATTGATGACATTTTGTCTTGTTTCAGATTTATTTTTCATAAGAGTGGTCCATGAAGGTTGATAAAAACACAAGAAAGAGGGGGATTTGAATTTGGTTTTCAAAAAAAATTTCGTTTAGAAGTGTTGTACACAAACAATCAAAATAGAATCAATGCTATAGAGAAAAATAATGACACTTTCGATTTATACAGGTTCACCTTAGAAAAGGATAATCATGTCCACCCGCCAAGGTGATTTTGCCTTAGAAAAGGACTTAATCCACTAATCTTGAAAGATTACAAATGCACGGGCTACCCGCTGGTGACTAACAACAAAGTAATGATAACCTGTTAGTGACCTCTTAAGAATTTTGACCTACCCGGTCCCCTAAGAGATATAACGATCACTGACTCCTGAAGGCTTATGACCTACCCGGTCCCTTTAAGGATATTTATATAAATCTTCTTGAGTATTTTGACTAACAGCTTAGTCACTTAAGGAACAATCAACTTATAGTTGAATAATGTGTTTACAAGATTTCTTCTTACAAGCGGATTACACAAATGTTTAAGTACATATTATTTAACATAAATATGAGCAACAACTCTCGTTTTCAAACAATTTACAATAGTAACACAATAATAAGCAACAACTCTTGTGTTCTAGCAAATAATAATATCAACACAATATTGAGCAATAACTCTTGTGTTTTTAATCTTTTTCTTTTTCTTTCTTTGATTTGGGAAGTGTTACTATTCTTGTTCTTTAGTTATTCAGTTTGAAATGAATTGCTTGAAACTTTTTATAGTCATTGAGGAAGTAGAGCATTGTAGTAGTACACACATCACTTTAATTGCCAGCTGCCATAACAGTAAGAAATGAGTGTGGGAGACAAATAATACACAGTACATCCATTTGAGTGGAATGTGTAGTTCTACCTTTGTACTAACTCTTCTAGCGCACATTTTTGATGATATTGTTTTCTAACGAATATTACTTCTAATGAAGTAGATTAGCTTGAGAAGATATTCTCTTTTGATCTTGTCTTCTGATGGACTATGTGATATAAAATAGTAATGAGTCCAGAAGATATAACTTTCCTTGATATGTCTTCTGATGGAATACTTCTGATTTAAAATAATGTGTATATATTCCACGAAGTATCTGAGTCTTCAGAATCTTGACTTTGTCTTCAGAATTAGAAGCATCAGTTTTTCTGATGAACAAATCCTGACTTCTGATTCAGAAGTAGAAGCTTTTCTTTGATGTGTTCAAAACCTTGACTTTTTCTTTAGAGTTAGAAGCAACAGCTCCTCTGATGAACAAATCTTGACTTCTGACCTTTGAAGAAAAAGCTTGTTTTTGGTGCAATCTTGTTTTCTGATCTTGGAGCAGCAGCTCTAATAGAAATTCTTTCTTATAGAATACTTGTGACTTCTGAATCAATAGCTTATTAAGAAGTACACAGGGCATCCTCTTTTTGGCGAACATTCAGCATTCTTCAGAACTACTTATGTTTCATCAGAAGCGGATGCAGTAGTCTTTCTGATGTGTTCTTAGTATATTTTTGATGATTTTTCAGATAATAGTCCTGAATCAATTAGAACTTCTAATCTGCACACTCAAGAAACTATTAGAAACAAAATTGTTTACATATAAAATTGTACATCCCGGAAATAACATGCCCCACTAGGTAGTGTAACCGGCAAGGAGAATGGAATGAACTACTAAAACAACTTGAGGAGAAGATACCCGTGGTATGACCTTGCTAAGGGGATACCAGAGATCCCTTAAAGCTCAGGTAGCAACTTGCCCTTGTCGTCAACTCGGATGAGGAAGATGACCGGGTAACGCCTGCTCGTAACCGATCACCTTCTAGACCCATTAAAGCCTATAATTGTCGGTGGCGTATTCATTGTTACATTACAGTGCTAATCACCTTCATTCATGGAGACGGCGGTGGTTACACAGTTATGGAACACAATAGTCCCTCATTAACTGAGGCTCTTGATGATGCCAAGACTCTCTCTATATAAAGAGGCTCCCACATGAAGGATAAGCAAGACATTTATCTTGGGACACAGACATCAATGTTGTAGCTCCCGAATCCCTTAATCAACTCATAAACTCTCTCTGGTAGGCTCTCCCTAGTTACCTCCTAGGAATTTGGCCGGATATTTGTTCTACACAGGAACATTGGCACCCACCGCAGGGCCTTGGAAAAATTATTCCTAGGCTGCACCTCAATTCACCCTCTTCAGAATGTCATCACCTGAATATCCCCTAGACATGGTGCAACTACTTGCCATGGTGGAGGCCCTCAAGCAGCAAAACAAAACTCTGCAGGATAACATTACAGACCTACAACAAAGAAGCGTAGGGGATGACGGTCCAAAAGAGGAGCTTCTGGAACCTCCGCCCCTATCTCAAGCTATCTGGGACGACCAAGTCCCAGAGAACTTCAAACCACTAGCATTGGCAACATACAATGGAAAAACTGACCCTCAAGAGCATGTTATCACCATCAACAACCTAATGGAAATAATTGGCTCCACCGATTCGTTGAAGTGAAAGCTGATGGGCGACACCTTCAAGGATGTGGCCATGTGATACTACATGAGCTTACCACGACTATCCGTGGAAAGCTACACGAACCTAACGAAGAAACTAATCTAACACTTTTGTGCTAACAAAAATTGTAAGGTGTCCACGACGTCCCTATTCAGTGTTCGATAAGGATGGGAAAAATATCTCCGAGAATACTTGGTCCAATTCAATGAGGAGACGGTCAAAAAATCTCACCAAACCAAGAGATATTCGTGGGACCGTTCCAACACGGCCTCTGAGCAGGACAATTTAATAAGTCCTTAGCCTAGAAGCTTACGTCCAACATGAATGAAATCTTCACCGGGGAGGAATGCTACATAAAGGGCGAGGAGAGAAATCTGGAAAAACAGTTCAGAGATGCTCCAAAAAGGAACAAGGACAAAGAAGAGGGACTGAGAAAGAAACATGAGTCTTCTCAGGCGAACTGAAGAGACAGGCCCCAGGAACACATGACTAAGAGGTCTAATCGACGCCCCTTTAATTCATATGACACAGAGACACCCTTAAACACAAGGAGAAGTCAAATCCTAAAAGAGGTGGCGCACTTGAACCTGATTCTCGAGGTACCCACTAACTAGAGGGTCAATGAAGTACTAGGAAATGACATTGGGGCTTGGTGTATGTTGTACCCCAAAATTTGCCCTCCTCTTTTTTACAATCACAACTTCGGGCTTTTCCTGATTTTTTCAGATTGGCTCAAGAATCGGTCAAACAGGTTTTTCTTACCAGTCAAACAAAATTAGGGTTTCCATTAACCTTTGAATCAGTTCAAGAAGATTACTAGGGTTTGGTTGAGTTTGGCTCAGGATTTGATCAAGCAGACGCTTCTTTGACAATAAATCAAGAATTAGGGTTTGCACGCGCATTTTCAGAAGAATTTGAATCCACAGTGTCTTAATTGGCTGTTACACTGCTCTGACGTTTGCTCAAGATTTCTGTTTGTTTCTCAAAGGTCTGAACATCTGGGATATGGGTTGAGGCTTCTGATTGAGAGTTTGAAGTGTTGGTCTGATCAGTGAGATAAAGGACATATGGACGTTTGTTTGATTAACTGTGCAATGCTTTTGGTTATTCGGAATGCCGGATGTTTATTGATTATTTATAATTTCTAAGTTAAAATTATTGGATAATTTCCAATTATTATAATTCAAGAAATTTAAGTAATTAAATAAATAAATGCTGAAGAATTAAAGAGATATCTGACAAAGAAAGATTTTTTATTCATTTTTAATTATTTGTTACAAATATTATTTGAACACTGTAAATTTATTTATAATTGTTTACAATAATATTATTATAATGATTAAAAGTAAATTAAAACTATATCCTATATCTCTGGAAATCTTCATCTTCTACTAATTGCATCCTTTGCTCAACTGATACTTATCTGCAAAGACAAAAAAAGAAAGAAATCAGTACAGATAAATTAAAGGCATTTTCAGACAGTTAATCAGAAACTCATCATTAAAAGTGTTGGCCGGAATCAGTCCGTTCGCCCTCTCTGCAAATCGCAAGAAGACTCTTGGTTCACAAAGAGGGAAAGAAAATATGTTTGCAAGCATATGAAAATATACAAGGCAGCATATTAAACAAAATGCATAAAGCTGCATAAATTGCATTGTCAAAAAGCCAAGCAAGCTGCACAGCTCAAAATGCCAAACCAAGTCACAAGTGACAAACTAAACTGAATTACACTATCAAACTAGGCAAACCAATTTGTCAAAAGTGCAAAGCTGTAAAACTGTCAAAAATAGATGTCAACCAAGCTGCCAAAAGATATCAAAAGATATCAAGTTGTCATTAAAGAAAGAGAAGAAAGTACAATATGCAGAGGAAAGACAAAATGCAAGCAAACTTATTTCAAATTTCCATCATTTTCCAGGCCAAACACTTTTTCAGAAAATAAGTACAGTTTAAAGCAATAAAAAATGCTTTTTTCTGTGGAGAGAGAAAAGAGAGAAAAGTAGCAGGCTTACAATTTCAGGCAGGCTAGAGATAAATAAATATAACAGATCAGAATTGTCAAAAGGGAGGCAGAATACACAAGAGATACCACAAAACTGTAACATTGCAAAAGCAAAACAAATAAGCTTCAAACTGCCTCAAGCTTAGAAACCAGGTTCACTCAAACCTGTTACAGCATGGAAGCCTGCCTAAAACACATAATAGCACAAGCCTGCTAACACCTCAAGCCTGCTAACACCTCAAGCCTGCTAACACCTCAAGCCTGCTAAAACTCACAAATCTGTCAAAACTGCTTCAAGCCTCAAAGCCAAGCACAAAACCTGAAAAAACTCAGTATCCAAACCTGCTTCAAACTCAAAAACAAACAAGTTACAAACTGCACCCAACCTGCTAAAAACCAGATACAAGCCAATAAGCCTGTAACCTCAAGACTTGCAGCCCTCAAAACCTGTTACACATAACACAAGCCCTTCAAGCCTGTATCCAACAAGCCTGTCAACACATCACTAACCCTAACCTTTATTCAAAAATCCAAACATCCAGATATCCAAACAACAAATTTAGGCGCCTCAGAACTAGGTTCATCATAGGCAAAGCCAGCCCAGTCCAAAAGAGAAAAAGAGAATCAGAAGTGAAACAAATCCAAGCATTCTCAAAACTGATTCATCATTGAAAATCATCAAAGAAAACCAAAAAGAGAGGAAGAAAGTCAATAGCCAACAAAGCTCTCAGAAAAAAAAGTTCATCATTGAGAAGCAAGCCAAAAGAGAGAGGAAAAGCATCTCAGAATAAGGCAACATCATCAACAACCAAAAGAAGCTAAAGCATTTCAGATTCAAACAACATCATCAAACTCAGAAACGGGCAAGCATTCAGATAAGCAAAAGAGAAGAAGGAACTCAGAAACAACTATCACAGGGTTTTCAAGATTTAATCTCATCATAAAACCTAACAAAAGCAAGATACAAGTACCAGGAAGCTTTTATCATCGCGTCCCCGCCTCCGGCCGCCTGAGGATACCGTCGTTCCACCTCCGTCCTTTCCCCAAATACAAAACCCCCAAAGGTATCACCTTCTACTCCCTCAGTCTATTGATATACCTCATGAACACAAATGACACATAAAAATCAATAACATGTAGAAAATAATAACATGCAAGAGAAAATCTGAAAACCCTAAAGCATGAAAAGCAGAAATCAATACCTTCATTTTTCATCACTGCCTGAGCGATCTTAGGGAGGAGAAGGTGGAAGTGGTGTCCTAGTGGCCGGAGGCACGGATGAAGCGTCAGAAACCATGGCTTGAGAAAGTAAAGAGGCGAAGAAGGAGAAGATGAGAGTGTCGTTCGTTCAACACAAACCTTTGTTCTGAACGAACAAACGAAACCCTAAACAAATTGTAACACGCCTTGGGCCTGTCCCCTGGAACTAATGCCTTAGCCCAATGATTCTGGCACCTTACCCCTCCTTCAGCGTGTGCACACCCCCCCTTTGTGGATCTGTTTTATTTTGTTTTGGGCCGAGCACTTCCTTCAAAAGCCCATTTAACCCTTTTTCTTTTTACAAACTAATACTTCTTTTTGTTATTTTATTTTCACCTTAATTTTCATTTTTCTTTTATAACATAATTCTTCTTTGTTGTTAAATAATATTTTAGTTTTTCATGTAAAAATTTTGTTAATACTTTTTTCTATTATTATACTTAAAATATGTAAATATTAGATTTATTAGGTTAATAGATTTTTATCTTAAAACTCTTTTTAATAAATCTTTTTATACATAAAAACATTAACTAAAATATATAAATAATAGTTCATTTTAACTTAAACATTTTTCCTTTCTTTTCTTTAAAACCTTTGTTTATATAATTAACAAAAACACAAAAAAAATATAAATACTTAATAAATACATTAGGTTAATATTTGCATCATTTGTAAATAATCACATACATTTTACAATACTTTTGATTCTCTTTTATTCTTATACTTTGCTATATTTTATATTGAGAATGTGATTCGATTTGGTTGTAAATAACATTTGGACACTACTATCCTGATAAGACTCATCCCCATTTGTAAATATTTGTACCCCCATCCCCGGATACTTATTTGTAATAGCTTAGACTTTAAATTCCCGCAATTTATCGCTTTCTATATATTTTATAGTAATTAGGGTTTGTATGCGAAGATTCAAAATCAACCGCTAGATAACCTAATACAAAGATAAATACATGACAATCAAATACACAATTCACACTTGCACCCCTAGGGTAATCTCCGCTTGTTGCCTTCCAAAATGGGCCATGTTTGCATGTCAAGTACTTTGGAAAAACAAAAACAAATCAAATGATCATAGTCCCTCGATGACGCTTTCGAAGTTGCCTAAACAAAATGATCATAGTCCCTCAAGCAAATTGCCAAAGATACTTGACACTATTGCTTTCATGGTATAAACGATGACCCGCGTCCGTCCCGTTAACATCCTAACACAAGGTTGTTCACCAAATACAATGGTGAAATAACACTGTTAAAAGGGTTAAAACATGAGAAAGATCTTTGAGTAAATTTAGGGGCAGACAACTCTTAGTTACTTGATCAAACTTGCAAAACACACTTGCCTACTTTCAAAACACACTTCACAAACACAACTTCCAAAACAACTTTCAAAAACATTGAAACATCTTTTCAAAAAGACAAACACCTTTGTAAAACATTCGAGTAAAGAATTGTTACAACGGTTACCTAGACAAGGCATCTTTTTCAAAACATTTTCAAAACCACACACACAAAGCACCATTTCACACAATTGAAAATCAAGGCAAGTGATCTAAAACAAGTAACTAAGAGCCCATGGACAACCATGGATGAAAAGGGTGCTAGCACCTTCCCTTTTCATAATCTACCCCTCGAACCCACGAAAACATATCAAAGGTTTTTTCCTGTGCTTTTTAACCTTTCCTTTAGGATAAAATAAAAAGTCGGTGGCGACTCTTGCTAAACCGAACAAGTGCGAATACAAACGCAAAAAAACTCAAGTCAGTTCTCCCACTGTATCACAGTGTAATTATCACCGGCTCTGATGACATCATACTGACAATTGCCTCCAATTAAAGAGAGAAATCGAGAAACTGATACAAAGGGTCACTTGCTAACTAATGTCAAAGAGGGGGAAATCCCATCTGGTAAAAGAGATACTCGGTAAAAAGACATGGACTCAGAGGAACCTTCCCAAAAGAAGGGAAAGGATACTGAAGAGGTGCACTAGACCAAGACATCTCACCACACCCTCAACATCATCATCGAAGGATTCATTGGTGGTGGCGAGACCAACTCGGCCAGAAAGAAGTACGTTCACACTGTGATGCATAGGTTTGAGGACATAACCAGGGTTCAGGAACAAGACCTTAACCCGATTAGCTTCTCCAAGAAAGACGCGGTCAACATCATGGCCCATGAGAACAACCATATGGTCATCAAAGGGAAAATTTGGGTCTGGAGTATAAAAAGGGTGTTGGTGGATCCTGGTAGCTCGGCTGATGTACTCTACTGGGAAGCCTTCAAAGTAATGGAATTCAATACGTCCGAGTTGCTTCCCTTCAATGACACTTTGGTTTGGTTCTCGATAAAATAGGTGCAAGTATTGGGACACCTCCCGGTACTCACTACCTTCAAAAGCGATGCAAACGCAAAAACCGTCAAAGTAAGGTACTTGATAGTCAACATCGCCTCACCATACAACATCATCATAAGGAGAGCTTCCTTCAATTCCCTTGAAGTCGCGCTATCCACCTTGTACCTCACTATGAGATATCCCCTAGGGGCGGCAGGGTCGGGGTGTTCAAGAGCGACCAAGGGTTAGCCAGAAAATGCTACAAGGATAGCCTAAAGTTAAAAAAGATACAATCTGAAGGGCCCAAACAGTCCAATGAGCTGAAAATCAACATGATCGCCATAGATCCTCGGGATGACACACGGGAAGAAAACCTTTCTCCCCACGAAGAAACAAAGAGAGTCCATATCGACACCATGGCCTTTGAGGTGACTTACATTGGATGCAATATTTCCCGAGAAGAAGAAGCAAAGATCATAGAACTATGAAAGAAAACATGTAGCTATTTTCTTGGAAGCCTTTGGACATGCCCAGGATAGACCCCAACTTCATGTGCCACCACCTAGCCTTGGATCTGAATACCAAATCGACATCTCATAGGAAAAGGAATGGGGAGAAGAAAAGAAGAAGGCCATAAAAGATGTGGTTGAGAAGTTACTTTATGTCGGTTTCATCAGGGAGGTCAAATATCCTACATGGATGGCAAATATGGTAATGGTCAAGAAAAAGATAGGAAAGTGGCACATGTGCGTCAACTTCACAGATCTCAATGAGGCATGTCCCAAGGATCTATATCCTCTGCCACAAATAGATTGACTCATCAATGACACCTAGGGGTATAGGCTCCTCAGCTTCATGGATGCCTACTTGGGTTACAACCAGATATGCATGAGCCCAATTGATGCACCAAAGACTGCCTTCATGATGGACCAGAGCAATTATTATTACGAGGTGATATTGTTTGGTTTGAAGAACGCGGGAGCTACCTACCAGCGATTAATGGATAAGGTATTCGCCACCAAAATTGGTAGGAACTTGGAGGTATACGTAGACGACATGGTTGTCAAAACCATTATGGGAAAGTAACATGTGACAGACTTGAAAGAAACATTTGCGTCCATAAGGCTGTACGACATGAGGCTAAACCCAGACAAATGTATCTTTGGATTCCAAGTCAGTAAGTTCCTAGGATTCATGCTCACAAGCCGGGGAATAGAGTCCAACTCAGAAAAATGTTAAGCAATTATAGATATGCGTAGTCCATCTTCAAAAAAGGAAGTACAACAACTGACAAGAAGATTGGCCGCTTTGTACCGATTCCTGTCATATTCCATGGATAGTGTGATCCACTTCTTTGCAACCCTCAGAAAGTCATAAGATTTAAAATGGATGACAACTTGCGAGGAAGCCTTTGAAAGGGTAAAACACTTCATGTTGTCTCCATTGATCCTGGCGAGACCAGAGGAAAATGCACCCTTGATCTTATACATGGCGGTCTCCGAAAAAGCCATAAGCTCGGTACTCGTCCAGGAAGAATAAGATGGGGAAAGTCCAATGTATTTTGATTCTCTACAATTATCTACAACTTTGTCTCTATAAGCTCAAGACCAAAAAATGCTTCACCTGAGAGATATGGGCTAATACATTATAGGTCATTTCAAAAGTCAACAAAAAGACAATTTTTGTCAAGGCCACTTACATCAAGATAAATTCTTCAAATGCAAAAATGATCAAAATAGAGATTGTAGAGGACATCTTGAGCTTTCCAAAAAGTCCAAGATCACCTTTAAATGATAAAAATTGAAAGAGTTATGATTGGTGCAAGTTGGGAAATTTTGGGGAAATGCATGAAATTCAAATTGAGCAAACTTAAATTTTTGGACTAATGGGCCTAATTTTTTAGGTTCAAACGTGCTTGTGACATGTTTAGGGACCTCTAAATCCATTCATGAATTTTTTTTATTTCTTTTTATTTTTATTTTATTCATTTAAATTCAAAATAAATCAAATAAAATATCAACTAAATGGATTTAGGCGCAAGGCTTTGGTTTTGGATCAGATTTGAAGCCCAAAGAGCTCATAAACAGCTAGCAAACTTGTGTGAGATCATGAAGATATGATTTGGCCTAAAATAGAAAATTTTAATGTAAGATTCAAATCAAATCTTTTCACCATGATGAACAAATATTTATCTCATAGATGTTGACTTATATCCTTCCTCTATATGTACTCAGCACATTCAGATCTAGAAGACATGCATGCTGCCTCAAAACATAAACCCTAAAATCTCCAAAATTTTGTAACACTATGGCATAAGCAAACCCTTATTTCGAGTCCATCTCAAGAAAAACAAAGGATCTAATCATACTCCTGAGGTCCACAGGCCCTTACTCAAGCTCAAAGCATCTCAGAATGCTCTCACACAAACTCACCAGTTTTGGTAGTTTCTTCAACTTCAAACTTTTCATTCATATAATATAAATTAATCTTGTGCATTCATCTGTGTTCATGATATCATGTAGAACAATTTTGACGCATTACATGCAAGCTCTGATGCAGGAATAAGAAAACACCATTTTTAGGGCACGAAGCTCCGGCTTTGTTGTATCTCCTTTTACATGCATTTTTAGGTTGAACGGATGCCACCATTGAGTTCACAGGCCCCGGTTTAGGGGGGTAAACTTAACCTTGTGTTTAAAATCACGTTATTTTGCATGATATGATTTTTGGGCAATCAAAGAAGATAGTGGTCAACCACCGTGCGTGGTGGTTTAACCATCCCTGGGCTGTGTGCTTCTTTCTATTTGTCCATTCAAATAATAGGGTCCCACCAGCACTGACTTTTTTTAATTCAAATAAAAGGGAATTTTTATTATATAATAGTATGTTTGCGTTCCATATACCGGATGTACAGCCACCATAGTGGCAAGGCAGCGCGCGTTAGAGAATTCATATACAAGGGCATGGATTTGATCCTTGCCTCTTGTATTTTTTCACTTTTTTTTTATTTTACAGATATTCCAGTGTGTATCTTCATAAAAGCCCTACCGTGCACCCAACCACGTCTCACCATCAGATCTTCATAGTCTGATCCACTTCCAACTCTATAAGCACATGATGCAGCCTCATGGAGTGGCCACACATGATCATGCGCTAATTCTCTTGGGCCGAACAGATTTCATTCAACACCATCCATGTTTGCTAAATCAGGCCCAACTCGTTTTATTTATTTACTCTTACTCACCTTTTTTATTTAATCAAATATAAGCATAATTAGTTTCTTAGTTTTATAAATTAAAATTAATTAGACTCTTAGGTTTTTAATTAAATTTTTTATATAAAAATTAATTAATTAATTTCTTTTTATCATTTAAAATTAATTGGATTTAATAGGTTAGTTAATTGTCATAAATCTTTTTTTTTATAAAAATTACCAAAAATATTTTCTTTCCCATTTTCATTTGATTTTTACCTTTTAGATCGACTGTGTTTTCGTGAATGTGATTTTTATTCGTCACTTTTCTTTTTCATTATAATTTTTTACGGGTTGTAATAGTTATAGGTTTTTTACTTTCCGCTTTTATATTTTGTATCTTCCCCAAGGCCATGTAATAGCGTAGGAACCTTTATTTTCCGCATTTTACTTTTCCTGATATTATTTTACGATATTGTTGATAGTTACTATAGTTGTATGGTAAGACTAAAACGAATTGATAGCTAACCCTATCTGCAAAGATAAATCACTAAACACAAATCACTTGCACACTTACACCTTTAGGGTGACCCCCTTGTTGCCTCGGGGAAAATAACAGTCATGTCCCTCGAACGTAGGGACGCTTTAGTAAAGTCCCTTGATATAAAGATCATAGTCCCTCGATGACCCTTCGATGTTGCCTTTCAATAAATGATCTACTCACTTAACAAAAATTGCTAAAGCGTCCTTACGAGTTGCCTTCGATGACTGTATGATGACCCTCGCTTCTCCCTTCACATCCAACGATAGGGCTTCCTACTAGATAATGGTAGGATAACACTATCTAAAGGAGGAGGAAAAGTACAATAACAACCTTGAGTAGGGTAGATCTTAATCGCTTGCTCATAAATCTCTTCAAAACAAAACATTTCTCACAAACACTTTCAAAATATTTTCAAAACATTTTGTACGCATTCTCGAAGACAGATACGAGAATTATTACAAAGTTTCGCCTTACATTGGCAACTTTTTAAAATATTTTCAAACACACAACACAAAGAAATTTCAAAAGTGAGTTAAGCGATTAAGAGCTCGTTGATAACTACGGATGAAAAGCGTGCTAACACCTTCCCTTTTCATAATCTACCCCCCGAACTCAAAATCTATCAAGGTATTTCCTGTTCTTTTCACCCTTTCCTTATTGGATAAAAGAAAAGTCGGTGGCAACTCTTGATATCCGCAACATTTGCAATAAAATGCAAAACCAAGTCAGTTCTCCCACCATATTACAGAACTGGTGACTTTGCTAGAGAGTTTACTTTAAAAAAGGGGTTACCTTAGAGATTTAGATCACCTTTAACTTCCTTAAAATTGCTTGCATTGTCTGCTTTATCTTTAATGGGTTGCTCGAGTTTTAAATTTCTTGTAAAGATCCTATACCCAGATCTGGGGATACCTTAGGTAAGTAGCAATAGATCATGGAAATTGTACAACATAGACCGATATGGTTGAAGTGATGGCTATGTTAGTGTGACACATTAGTTTGTACTGGTGTTCCTTGAGTCAATCGAAGACAACACTAGGTTGTTGTGTGGTTTCATAAGCACTAACTGACCTTAAGAACCTTAATTTACCCAACTTAGCCATTAGAAGGTAGTGAGATGGTCGGCTTTGGTGCAATACAAAGTTGGTTGATATTCGATGCTACACTCATTGAGATTCGACTCTCGGGATATTTTGATGGGAAATCAGTTGCTCTGCTGAAACAAAGCTTGTGAGAAAGATCGATGATATGAGATTCCTAGAACCCGATTACTATTCTTAGGACAGGTTGAGCCAATTTAACTTCAAGAGGGTACTTACCTACGAACCCCATGCAAGCCTTAAACCTAAGGCTCCTGTATGCTTCGTTTGTGTTTGTTATATGTTCAAGCATTGCATCATGACATCATACTATATCATTTTCACTGAGCATTTCAAGGATCTCAAAGGCCTGTGATGCAGGTTTATTATGAACTAGACGTCTAGCAAGGGGCAAGGGGATTTATTTTCCTCTAATCAAATGTCATCAAAGATCAAAGTATTTTCACTTGAGTCAAAGGCTAGGACCCACTCGACATGGTGAGCTTGATTCTCATAGAAGGACGTTCAAAGACACAAAGTTCTTCAGACAAAGTTGTAGCCATACTCAACTTCTAACATTTCCTTTTGTTTATCTCGTGAGATCCTTGAAAACATTGCATCCACATATGATGCATGTCATTACATAACAGGTATTTCCCAAGATAAGTTTTATCATCTTCTTGATGTGTATTTCAGTAAAAGATGGCTCTTGAACAAACTGTGAAAGACCTTCAAGCTCAAAACACCCAATTCCAAGAGACGCTCTTGAACTTAGCCAGGGGGAAGAAAGAGCTGATGGAGCTCATCGCCAAGAAGAAAAAGACTCGGAAACAGGTTGGTATCTTCAACATGGGGAGAAAATTTAAAGGTAACACCAAATAGGTTCAAGCTTCTTACATCCCATCAGATGAAGATGACAATCAAGAAGAAGATGGTCAAAGTATCAAAGTTGAGGGGGGAAGCAACCTTGGTTCTGGTAAAGTTCCTTACGAAGAAGACTATTCTGATGAGTAATATCCTTCCGCTGATGACACATACAAATAGTTGGAAGATCGTCTGAATGTCATGGAAATCCAGAAAGTGTCTGGGCTGGATTTTGAAGAGTTGGGTCTTATCTCGGGGGTTGTTATCCCTCACAAGTTCAAGGTCCCTACTTTTTCCAAATATGATGGTGTTTCTTGTCCTAAGCTTCATCTGAGGTCTTATATCCGAAAGATCCATCCTCATATTGCTGACAAAAAGTTATGGGTTCATTTCTTTCAAGAGAGCTTATCTGGGACACAATTGGAATGATTCTATCAGCTGGAAGGAACCAGTATACATACTTGGGAAGACCTGGATACTGCTTTTTACACACAATACCAATACAATATTGATCTTGCACTAACCCGTGTGCAATTAAAAAGTATGACTATGGGCTCTCACGAAGGCTTTAAGGAGTATGCCCAGAAGTGGAGAGATTTAGTTCGAAGGGTTCAACCTCCTTTGTCTGATAGGGATATGGTTGATATGTTTATGGGCACTTTGATAGGGCCCTTCTTTAATCATATGATCAGAATCTCCTCATCTGGTTTTACCGAGTTGATACTAACGGGGGAACATGTTGAAGGTGGTATCAAAAGTGGAAAGATTCAAGTGGTTGCATCTTCAAGTACTCTAAACAAAACGTTCAACGGAAAGAAGGAAATCAATATTGTGTGTGGCTAGAAGGGCTGTGCTAGAGGTGACCATAATCAGCCTGTAGGAGTTGTGCTAATTTCTAATCCCACACCTATGCAACAACATCAACAAGGTAATCAACGTAGGTCTTACGTACCGAGAAGACAGTTTACAAAAATCAACATGCCATTGTCTCGGGAATTACAACATCTTTTGAAGGCAGAGCTAATAACATTAAGGGATCCTCCTCAGAATCCCAACACCTCCTCTCCTCGATACAATCCCAATTTGAAATGTGCTTATCATTCCAATAGTCCCGGACATGACACCAATAGTTGCTGGGTGTTGAAAAATAAAATTCAAGATAGGATTGACAACAAAGAAATTGTTTTTGATCCTCCCGAGACCCCCAATGTAATTACTGCACCTATGCCTAAGCATGACAGAGGCATCAGTTCTATTGATGATGTTTCATATGTTTCTACTGTAAATGAATTGACTACTCCCCTCCCGACCGTTAAGAAATATTTGTTGCAAGCCAGTTTATTTTTGGGTTATATTGAAAGATGTTATTGTTGCGCGGCCCAACCTAATGGATGCCAATTGCTGAAAGAAGGTATTCAGCGTCTGATGGACAACCACGTGATTCTAGTTGAGAAGATTCCCTCTATGTAGAATTTGTTTCAAGACTTGGAGCTGGAAGAGGTATTTGTAGTTTTCGGAACTCCTATCAGAATCACTTCCAAAGGCCCTGTGAGGATTACGGATGAACCTAAAGTCTCTCCTTTAATCATATCTACACCCGGACCAATTTTGTATTCCTCGAACAAAGTTATCTCGTGGAACTATGGAGTCGACGTCTACTACCATGGCGTCAAGCAAGAGTTATTGACTATTGACAATGAAGGTACTAAAGTTACTGATCTTGCTGTTGACAATATTGCTAGGACAAGTAAGGTTACTAGAACTGAAAGGGTTTTCTCTCCGGAAATCTCCCCAAAGACTGTCGCTACACCAGTTCATGTTAATGCTACCAAATCAATTACTGAGACTCAGGGTAAATAACACATAATGGATCCTGCCCAAATGAAGGCACCTAAAGAAGTTACCACCATGGATACCTCCAGGCAAGAGTTGGAGGAGGTATTAAAAATTATCCAAAAAACTGATTAAAAGATTGTTGAAAAGCTGGGACAGGCTCCCTCTAAAATCTCCATGTTATTCCGGTTAATGTGTTTAGAAGCCCATGCACACAGGCTTTGGTGAAATTCTTAAAATCCGCTCACATTCCACAAGAAATTCCTGCTGATCAATTTCGAAGTTATGTTACTAGCCTAACTACTAATAATGGTCTAGGCTTTTCGAATTTTGATTTGACCCCGGAAGGAAGAAACCACAACAAGGCCATGTATGTCTCTATTGAATGCATGGGCACTACTTTAGCGCGTGTATTGGTTGATACGGGTTCCTCGCTGAATGTTCTACCGAAGGATGCCCTTAACAGGCTTGACTGTGAAGGGGTTATGCTGAAACCCAATGATATTATAGTCTGAGCCTTTGACAATTCAAAGAGGATGGTACACAGAGAGGTAGATCTCTCGATTAAAGTGGGTTCGCGGGTTTTTGATTCTACCTTCAATGTAATGGATATTCGACCAGCCTATTCTTGTTTACTTGGACGCCCCTGGATTCATGGGGCATGTGTTGTTATGTCAACCCTACACCAAAAGTTGAAATATCGCG
Source organism: Vicia faba (assembly GCA_948472305.1). Lineage (NCBI taxonomy): Eukaryota > Viridiplantae > Streptophyta > Magnoliopsida > Fabales > Fabaceae > Vicia > Vicia faba. The sequence goes on from CATIWC010003020.1 coordinate 62,415, forward strand.
TGAAAGAAAAGGTTGTTACAATTTGTGGCAAAGATTATATGGTGAGTCACTTAAACTCATTCAAGTATGTTGAGATGGACGGTGAGTTCATCGAAAATCCTTGTCAGAATTTTGAAGTTATCCCTCCTACTGCTAATGAATACGTTTCTGCTATTCCCAAGGCTACCAAGGTTCCACCCAGGATGGATTCTTTGAAGGATGCTAGAGCTGTTATAAAAGAAGGTGGTTGCACTACTTGGGGTCAGCTTTCTGACCTTCCGTACAAATCTGACAAATTTGGTTTGGGTTTTAGTGTAGAAGCTCAAAGGGATGTGCGTTATGCTCGTGTTAGAAGACCACCATTCTGTGTCAACAACATGGAGTCAACACGGTAGAAGATGCTGAGGGTGACTATGACCTCGACAGTTGGATCTTTCCTACCGTCGGAAACGGGCTGAGCAACTAGAAGACTGAAAACCTTATCTAAATCTCCTTTAGTAAGGAGTAATTGCTATTATTTTTTTTATTGCTTTCAAAGTTTTGGCTATGTAATCTTTAAACAATAACTTTAAGCCTTATGTCTTACCCGGGGAACAATGGTCTATATGTTAGGGTTGTCATTTCATTAACATATCTTCATTTAATAAATCATTGGACGTTTTGCATTCAAATTTTGGGCTCTTTGTTTTTCTTTTCTTTTTATCATTCTCAAAATAGCTATGTGTTGTTACACACACTCACACAATAAATTGCAGATCCACATCCACTATGGATCTCGTTGATAATAATTCATCTATTCGCACTTATGACTTTGAAAACCCGATCTACCAAGCCGAGGACGAAGGTGGGTAAGATTATGAAATACTTGGAGAACTTGTCAGACTGTTAGTGTAAGAGGAAAAGACTATACAACCGCATGAAGAGCCAGTCGATGTTGTAAACTTGGGTACTGAAGAAGACATGAAAGAAGTCAAGATAGGTGCTAACCTGGAGGACATTGTCAAGAACAGGTTAATTCAGATGTTGCATAACTATGTTGAGATCTTTGCTTGGTCATACGAATACATGTCAGGGCTCGATACTGATATTGTGGTTCACCGTCTGCCGGTGAAAAAGGGTTGTTCTCCAATAAAGCAGAAGGTTTGTCGCATGCATCCCGAGATGTCAGAAAAGATCAAAGCTGAAGTTATGAAAAAATTCAAAGAAGGTTTCTTAGTTGTTACATCATATCATCAGTGGGTTGCAAATGTGGTTCCAGTACCTAAAAAGGATGGAAAAGTATGTATGTATGTAGACTGCAGCGATCTGAACAAGGAGAGCCCCAAAGATGACTTCCCACTTCCATATATCAATGTTCTGGTCAACAACACCGCTCAACACAAGGTATTCTCCTTCATGGACGGTTTCTTGGATTATAATCAGATGAAGATGGCACCTGAAGACATGGAGAAAACTACCTCTGTCACACAGTGGGGCACTTTCAGCTACAAAGTTATGCCTTTTGGGTTGAAGAACACCGGTGCAACATATCAGCATGCCATGGTAGCTTTGTTCCACGACATGATTCATCACGAGATAGAGGTTTATGTTGATTACATGATAGCCAGATCCCAGACTAAAGAGGGACATCTTAACCATCTACACAAGCTGTTTGAGAGACTGAAAAAGTATAAGTTGAGGCTGAATCCGAACAAGTGCACCTTTGGGGTGAGATCTGGTAACTCCTGGGTTTCGTTGCCAGGGGTAAATGTATTAAAGTTGATCCCTCTAAGGTAAAAGCTATTCAAGAAATGTCGGCTTCCCGTACTGAGAAGGAAGTCATAGGTTTCTTGGGCCGACTGAACAATATTTCCAGATTTATTTCTCAGATGGGACAACGAGGCTCCTCAAATTACTATTGAGAGACTGGATGAACCGACACATTGCTACGAGGTTGATACTGGCGGAGTAGAGGAAAATCCTTGGTTTCATGAGGTCAAGAGATACCTCGAGGCTTAAGAGTACCCAGAGGGGGCATATATTACTGACAAGAAACTTTTATGGAGGTTCTCGGCTAAGTTCTTTCTGAGAAATGGAATTATGTACAAGCGCAACCATGACTCGACTTTGCTCCATTTTATGGACAAGAGGGAAGATGAGAAAATTATGGAGGATATGCACGAAGGAGCCTTTGGCACCCACTCTAGTGGGCATACAATGGCTAAGAAGATTCTGAGAGAAGGTTATTATTGGTAGACTATGGAAAGAGATTGCCATCACCACTCAAGAACTTGTCACAAATGCCAGATTTATGCTGACAAAGTGCATGTGCCACTGATCCCTCTAAATGTCTTGACTGCTCCTTAGACATTTGCAATGTGGGGCATTGATATGATTAGAGAGATTAAGCCTACAACATCTAATGGGCATCATTTCATTCTGGTCGCCATTGATTACTTCACAAAGTGGGTTGAAGTGGCCTCATTTTCCTCCATCACCAAGAATATTGTAGTTTGGTTCATTAAGCATAACCTCATCTGTCGATATGGCATTCCCAAAAGATTATCACAAATAACGGTACCAATCTCAACAATACTATGATCACGGAACTCTGCATGTAATTCAAGATCAAGCACCATAATTCTTCTCCGTATCGACCGAAGATGAATGGCACAGTGGAAGCCGCCAATAAGAACATCAAGAAAATTATACAGAAGATGACGGTGACATATAAGGATTAGCATGAGATGTTACCATTTGCTATTCATGTTTATCGCACTTCAGTATGGACATCAACTATGGCAACCCCATTATCTCTAGTCTATGGTATGGAAGTTGTTATGCCTGTCGAAGTCCAGATTCCTTCTCTAAGGATCATGAAAGATGCAGGTTTATCGAAGACAAATGAATTGAATCTAGTCTGGACCAGAAAAGTTTGATCGACAAAAAAAGGCTTGCGGTTGTGTGTCATGGGCAGGTGTATCAGAAGCACATGATCAGAGTCTTCAACAAGAAAGTCAAACATCAGGTATATCAGGCTGGTGACTTGGTGATAAAGCGTATTATTCTACCACAGGGTGATCCCAGGGGAAAATGGACTCCCACTTACGAAGGGCCATTTGTAATCAAGAAGATATTTTCTGGCGTTGCTATGATACTTACCACCATGGACGGTGAAGATTTCCCAAACCCTGTGAACACGGACATAGTCAAAAATACTACGCATGAAAGAGACTCACTAGGTTGACTGGCCTAGGAAAAAATAAGGGCATCCCGACGAACCAAAAGGGTTCGGTAAAAAATTAGGGATATATATATATATATATATATATATATATATATATATATATATATATATATATATATATATATATATATATATATATATATATATATATATATATATATATATATATATATATATATATATATATATATATATATATAAAGATTGTACATCCGACAAGTAAAAAACCTGAAAAGGCGGCTTGGACAAAAACGGGTATCCCGATGGACCAAAAACCTGAAAGGGAAGTCCGGGAAAAAGTTAGGGATTAAAGCGTATGACTTTGTCCCATTAGATCACCTACATACAGCAAGCTTTATTACCAAAGTCAAATTTGAATGGTATAGATCAATTCAGTCAACTTCTTTCGACAACGAGGGATGAGATGCTCTAAGACATAAGGGCAATAGCAGAGTTGGAACTTGATGGGATCGGTTCCACATAGTTGTTTTCTCTATTTTACTTTGTACTCTTTTTATTTTACGACAATTTCCTCTTACTAGGATTTCTGTCTCTTTATATAAAATGCCTGTTTATAGGCAAATTTTCAATATAAAGTCAATTTCAAAATTCAAATTTGTTTTTACTTTCTCTGTTTTGCTTACAAAAATGACCAATGACTAAATTGAATGAACATATGCATTTGAATATGATTACTATTAACAAATATGTGCGTAAAAAAAGGAATATGCATTTATTAAAGAGTCTAGGAGTTCGGATAGCGTTCAAGTTGTCCATAAATTCCCACAGAGGAAATCTCCACAGAGAAATCCCTGCAGAGTTACCTTCACAAGCTCATCCCCAACAGTGATACATTCCACAACAAGTCTAATATGCCTTTAGACAGTAATTAGGGGATCTTCCAGCAGTTCACATGATCATATCTCCCAATAGGTCCCCTAAGCGTACAACTGGGTTTGATCATTTCCCCAGCAGCTAGTGGAAACTTCCTCCGCACAGCCTATGGAATTCCAATTTGCATCAGAAAAGATTCCCTCGGCATATTTCGCAAGAATAACGCGCATTATCCTACCACAGGGTGATCCCAGGGGAAAATGGACTCCCACTTAAGAAGGGCCATTTGTAATCAAGAAGATATTTTCTGGCGGTGCTATGATACTTACCACCATGGACGGTGAAGATTTCCCAAACCCTATAAACACGGACATAGTCAAAAAATACTACGCATGAAAGAGACCCGCTAGGTTGACTGGCCTAGGAAAAAATAAGGGCATCCCGACGAACCAAAAGGGTTCGGGCAAAAATTATATATATATATATATATATATATATATATATATATATATATATATATATATATATATATATATATATATATATATATATATATATATATAAAGATTGTACACCCGGCAAGTCAAAAACCTGAAAAGGCGGCTTGGGCAAAAAAGGGTATCCCGATGGACCAAAAAGCCGAAAGGGCGGTCCAGGCAAAATTTGGGATTAAAGCGTATGACTTTGTCCCATTGGATCACCTACATACAACAAGCTTTATTACCAAATTCGAATTTGAATGGTATAGATTAATTCAGTCGACTTCTTTCGACAACGAGGGATGAGATGCTCGAAGACATAGGGGCAATAGCAGAGTTGGAACTTGATGGGATCGGTCCACATAGTTGTTTTCTTTGTTTTACTTTGTACTCTTTTTATTTTACGATGATTTCCTCTTACTAGGATTTCTGTCTCTTTGTATAAAATGCCTGTTTATAGGCAAATTTTCAATACAAACTCAATTTCAGATTTCAAATTTGTTTTTACTTTCTCTGTTTTGCTTACAAAAATGACCAATGACTAAATTGAATGAACATATGCATTTAAATATGATTACTATTAACAAATATGTGTGTAAAAATAAGAATAAGCATTTACTAAAGAGTCTAGTAGTTGGGATAGCGTTCAAGTCGTCCACAAATCCCCACATAGAAAATCTCCAACGAGAAATCTCCATGGAGTTACCTTCACAAGCTCAACCCCAACAGAGATACATTCCTCAACAAGTCTAATATGCCTTCAGACAGGAATTAGGGCATCTTCCAGAAGTTCACATGATTATCTCTCCTAATAGGTCCCCTAAGCGTACAAGTGGGTTTGATCATTTCCCCAATAGCTAGTGGAAACTTCCTCTGTACAACCTATGGAATTCCAATTCGCATCAGAAAAGATTCCCTCAGCATATTTCGCAGGAATTTAATTCTCTAGTTGAGTTAATTTCTCAAACACTGCAAAATCCCCTGCAGAATTCTCTTCTCCAATAGGGTTTATTTCCCCAGCAAAGTTTATTTCCCCAACAAAGTTCATTTCTCTGATTACTGCAAATCCTCGGAAAGATTATCTTCTTTAACAAAATATAATCAAGTTTGCTATCCCCAGAGAGTTGCTACAAAATTTGAAATTGGTCCAGATATCAGTTAACTTTGTCCTCCCTAGAAGAGTTGGTATCAATATCAGAAACTCGGTCAGACAGCACCTCAGAAGGTTATCCATCTCTTTTATTCCCAAGTTAGGGTATATAAGAAATAAATTCCCCAGTAGGGCGATGAACAACCAATGTTCCTGAACTCCTCTATTCCCCAAGAAGAAGTCAAACATTCCAAATGGAGTATCCTTAAAATAGAAAATAGGAACCCCCAACAAAGACGTTCTAAGCAAGAATGAAGACTCACATTCTTCATCCTCAGCAACAGTCATGGATTTATTTTCCCCAGCTAAAGATGTTATACAAATCTACCAATACGCTTTACCGATATCTTACATCCATACATCATTTACAAGTATCATAGCATATGCATATGAACCACATATAGCACACTCTTATTTACTTTGATAACATCATTACGCAATACATTACATACATCATGACATTGCATAAAGCTAATTTTGTGTTTTCAGGTAAAGTTCACAAACAGACGAATATCATCAACAATTTTCAAACAGGTCAAAGATTAAATCCCGAAACAGAACGAAGCAATTATCTATATGACCAGGTCAGAGATTAATTCTCGAAACAAGACGGAGAAACTATCTATACGGCTGATAAAAAGCATGTCAGAGATTAATTCCCGAAACAAGACGGGGAAACTATCTGTATGACCAAGCCCAGATTAACTCCCGAAATAGGACGAGGAAACTATCTATATAATCAGACAAAGATTAATTCCTGAAATAGGACAGGGTAACTACCAACATGGCTAGTTGGTATGAATTCTTGAAACAGGACGAGTTTGCTAACGAAAGCGAATTATGGATCAACTCCTGAAACAGGACGGGGCGACTATCTACATGACCAAAGCACTTCCCTCAGAGACTAAATTTGACAAGCATTTTCCTCAGAGACTAAATCTGAAAAGCAGCTACTTAAGCACTTTCTCCAGAGAGTCAATCCTGAAAAGCATTCTTCAGATACAGTCAAACGTAGACTCATTCTGATACTCCTCTTAACGGTTACTTAAGATGGAATTTGTAAGCCCATATCTAATGACATTCTATCATCTTTCTGAATGGCATCTTCAAGCCCATTTAAGCAATATTATCAACCAAGTATTACTCCATGCACATGCGAGTGCAAATTTCTGGGCACTTATGTGTTCAATCCTCTTCTACCTTCAGATCACGAATGGCGAACATGCCAATATAAATCTTAAGGTTTAAGAAGATTGAAGAGGGACAGTTGTTGTACCCCAAAATTTTCCCTCCCATTTTCTTCAAGACATTCTCCTAGGGTTCTTAAATGCTCAAGGTTGCTCAAAGATTGATCATACAAATTCTCCTCCTAAGCAATGGACTTACAACTAGGGTTTCACTTTTCACAAGGAAGATTGGACTTCTAATGCCTCAAAAAGATTTCATGGTTTCTTGTATGTCTCTAAGTATCCTCATACCAAATTTCAATCCTTGCATCACAAGTTTGCCCAGACAATGTCTCAGATGACTAAAAATCAACTATATTGGACAAAAAGTCAATTTTGGTCTACAGTCAAACCTCAATATTTTTGGTCAACATTAATATTTTTAAGTCATACTCATCATTTTATCAAGGTTTGATCATGATTCATCAAGAAAACTCAAGAATAATCAAAAGTCAAAAGTTGTCAAATTAGGGTTTTCTTAAGGAGAAGTCAACTAAACTTTGACCAAGCACAACTTTCACATGCTTCATCATATTTTCCTCAACCAAAGCTCATTTTTAAGGAAATTCGGTTCTCTACAACTTTGTCTCTCTAAGCTCAAGACCAAAAAATGCTTTATTTTAGAGATATGGGCCAATACATTATAGCGCATTTCAAAAGTCAACAAAAAGACACTTTTTGTCAAGGCCACTTACATCAAGATAAATATTCAAATGCAAAAATGATCAAAATAGAGATTGTAGAGGACATCTTGAGCTTTCCAATAAGTCAAAGATCACCTTCAAATGATAAAAATTGAGAGAGTTATGATTGGTGCAAGTTGGGAAATTTTGGGTAAATGCATGAAGTTCAAATTGAGCCAACTTGAATATTTGGACTAATGGGCCTAATTTTTGAGGTTCAAACGTGCTTGTGACATGTTTAGGGACCTCTAAATCCATTCTTGAATTTTTGTGATTTTTATTTATTTTTATTTTGATTTTATTCATTTAAATTTAAAACAAATCAAATAAAATGTCAACTAAATGGATTTAGGCGCATGGCTATGGTTTTGGATCAAATTTGAAGCCCAAAAAGCTCATGAATAGCTAGAAAAATCGTGTGAGATCATGAAGATATTATTTGTCCTAAAATAGAAACTTTTCATGCAAGATTCAAATCAAACCTTTTCACCATGATGAACAAAGATTTATCTTGCAAATGTTGACCTAATTTCTTCCTATATATGTACTCAGCACATTCAGATCTATAAGACACGCAGGCTGCCTCAAAACACAAACCCTAAAATCTCCAAAAAAAATTTAACACTAGGGCAGAAGCAAACCCTTATTTCGAGTCCATCTCAAGCAAAACAAATGATCCAATTATATTCCTGAGGTCCACAAGAAGCGATTCAGGCCCTTACTCAAGCTCAAAGCATTCCAGAATGCTCTCACACAAACTCATCGATTTTGGTAGTTTCTTCAACTTCAAACTTTTCATTCACGTAATATAAATTAATCTTGTGCATTCATATGTGTTCATGATGTCATGTAGAACAATTTTGACGCATTACATGCAGACTCTGATACAGGAATAGGAGAACACCATTTTTAGGGCACGAACCTCCGGGTTTGTTGTATCTCCTTTTACGGGCGTTTTCAGGTTGAACGGATGCCACCATTGAGTTCGTAGACCCTGATTTAGGGGGGTAGGCTTAACCTTGTGTTTCAAATCACGTTATTTTACAGGATATGATTTTTGGGCAATAGGAGAAGATGGTTGTCAACCATCCTGCATGGTGGTTTGACCCTCCCTGGGCTGCGTGGCTTCTTTCGATTCGTCCATTTAAATAATAGGGTCCCGCCGATGCTGACTTTTTTTAATTCAAATAAAAGGGCATTTTTATTATATAAAAGTATGTTTGGGTTCCATATACCAGATGTACAGCCACCCCAGTGGCAAGGCAGCGCGCGTTAGAGCATTCATATACAAGGGCGTGGGTTCGATCCCTGCCTCTTGTATTTTTTTCCACTTTTTTTTTATTTTGCAGATATTCCAGCGCGTTTTTTCATAATAGCCCTACCGTGCACCCAGCCACGTCTCGCCATCAGATCTTCCTAGATATGATCCAACGTTTCTAGATATGTAAGCACATGATGCAACCTCATGGAGTAGCCACACAAGATCATGGGCTAATTCTATTAGGCCTAATAGATTTCGTTCAACACCCCCCCCCCCCCCCATGTTTGTAAATCAGGCCCAACTCTTTTTATTTATTTACTCTTACACACATTTTTTTTATTTAATCAAATATAAGCCTGATTAGTTTCTTAGTTTTAAAAATTAAAATCACTTAGACTCTTAGGTTTTTAATTAACTTTTTTATATAATAATTTAATTTATTTATTTATTTTTATCAATTAAACTTAATTGAATTTAATAGGTTAGTTAATTGTCATAAAAAAAAATTTCATTAAAATTACCAAAAATATTTTCTTTCCCATTTTCATTTGATTTTTACCTTTTAGATCTATTGTATTTTTGCGAATGTAGTTTTTATTCGTCGCTTTTCTTTTTCATTGTAACTGTTTACGGGTTGTAATAGTTATAGGTTTTTTACTTTCCGCTTTTATATTTTGTATCTTCTCCTAGGCCATGTAATTGCGTAGGAACCTTTATTTTCCATATTTTACTATTTCTGCTATTATTTTACAATATTGCTGATAGTAACTAGGGTTGCATGGTAAGACTAAAATGAATCGATAGCTAACCCTAATTGCAAAGATAAATAACTAAAAATAAATCACTTGCACACTTATACCTTTAGGGTGACCCCCTTGTTACCTCGGAAAATAACAGTCATGTCCCTCGAACGTAAGGACGCTTTAGCAAACTCCCTCGATATAAAGATCATAGTCCCTCGATGACCCTTCGACGTTAGTTTTCGATAAATGATCTAGTCCCTTAACGAAAATTGCTAAAGCGTCCTTACGAGTTGCCTTCGATGACTGTACGATGACCCTCGCATATCCCTTCACCTCCAACGATAGGGCTTCCTACTAACTAATCATAGGATAACATTATCTAAAGGAGGAGGAAAAGTACAAGAACAACCTTGAGTAGGGTAGATCTTAATCGCTTGCTCACAAAGCTCTTCAAAACAAAATATTTCTCACAAACACTTTCAAAATATTTTCAAAATATTTTGTACGCATTCTGGAGGACAGATACGAGAATCATTACAAAGTTTCGCCTTACATTGGCAACTTTTTAAAATATTTTCAAACACACAACACAAAGCAATTTCAAAAGTGAGCTAAGTGATTAAGAGCTCATAGGTAACTACGGATGAAAGGATGTTAACACCTTTCTTTTTCATAATCTACCCCCCGAACTCAAAATCTATCAAGGTCTTTTCTGTTCTTTTCACCCTTTCCTTATTGGATAAAAGAAAAGTCGGTGACGACTCTTGCTATTCGCAACATTTGTAATAAAACACAAAACCAAGTCAGCTCTCCCACAGTATCACACCTCCCATTAATAGAGATTACCCCATAGATTTTTTTGCACATTTACCGAACTTCAAAGGTTTTACATTCTTCTCCTGATGTCAACCATGATTACATTGCAAGGTTTAACAAAGTTGAAAAAGTTAAAGGTGATGTTTGGAAAGCTCAAGTAATTTTTTATTTGATTCAGATTTCTAAGTTTGGCCCAAGTTATTGCAATTACATGTTGATCTCTGCACTTTATTTTTGGGAAGGGTCCACAAACACCTTCCATTTTTCAACTAGTATGCTTACCCCACCTTATTCAGCATTTCGGCCATTACTGCCCTTCATCCCACGGGTGAAGCTTTTCTTCCTACTTAAGCTGATGAAAATGTCATCCCTTTTGAAAAGGACATTACTAGCTTCACCAAATACATGGAGCGCTTTCATGCTAAAGATGTTGACACCGCTTTCATCCCGTGTCTGACAAAGGGCACATTGCTTTCTTAGCTTTGTGTCTTTCCAAGTATGTCTTTTGTAGTCGATCGTTGAAGGTAGCTAAATAGATTAATGCATTAGCTCACCACTTCTACCCAGGTCAAGACATATGCTTGAGCGAACTCATTTTGGGGTCTCTCTATGAATCACTTAGCGTGGGAGTCAACCATATGACCTCACTCTATCATATTGTAGGCTATCTACTTGCTGGACCTTTTTGGTTGCTTCAATTATGGTTAAATGCCACTTTTATGAGCCAACTCAAACTGCAACTTTATGAAGCACGAGAAACTGCATTCACTCAGCGTGCTAATGAAAACCTTCGTCTTGCTGAAATGACACCCTCCAACAATGACATGACTAGAGAGGATTCTCTTGAAAAATACTTGAAATTTTTATTTAGGTGCACTTTTTTTCAGCCGAGCATGGCCCTCTTTTCTTCCAGACAACATGGTCCTGAGTAGTTCACTCGACCATTTCCTTCTGTCGATCCTACATAACTCCTTGAATCCAAAGTCATCTAGCAAGCTTTCTTAACCTCTAATCTTATTTCATCCAGGGTGGGGGAGCTAATGATGGCGTAACACTTCTGTGTTATCATCCTAATTTGGTGGCTAGACAATTTGGTTTGTTCCAACCTCTCCCCCATAGTTTTTATAAACCCTCTGATGAGTTGTGTCCCTGGTCCACTAGCTATAGTGAGGACGAATGTGCTTAACGTCTCCAACATTTTGCTGCTGATATCCCCACCATGACTCCTGTCTTCTTTAAACCCCTCTTCTACACCACTAAGGAGTTCTATGATTGGTGGTCTATGAAATTCGTGCAAAGCAATGGTGCTCTCAAGTCTTTCAAATCTTGATTGAACCATGCTTTTGAATCTATGCAACAACAGTTTAAGAAAGGTATAGCTTTATATTTTGACTGTCAGACACCTTCTTGTTCGCTTGTGCTTCTTTATGTTTTGACCTTTAATGCTTTGTCTTATGTTATTAACTCATTTAGCGGTCGAACATAGGAAACATGCCAAGGAAGCTATCAGTGGTGTGATTGTTTCTCCTTCCACTAATGAAGTTCTTGAAACTTCTTCTCAGGTAATTTCCTCACCTTATAGCTTATTTACTGATCACATTCCTCTTCTAATGCAATGATTATGTTAACTCACTCGTAGGACCCTAAAGCTAACACTATCTTCCCTCCTGAGCCATCTCTAAAAAAACGAAAACGCTCTACTGGTCAAGAGAAATGAGATGTCAACGCTGTAGCGGTAGAAATGTTCAAGACTAAGCCATTGGATGGACTAGACTTTATACAAATCAAAGTATAAATCTCCACCGTGCTTTATTGTTTCCAAAGGAATGGGAAAAGAGAGAATAACCCAAAAAAGATGGGGAAAGATTCAAGGTAAGGGGGTTGGTTATGCAAAGGGAAGGTATTAGCACCCTAAACATCTATGGTACTCCGTACGAACCTCTTTGAAAAAATATGTATATTTTGGCTATAAAAATGTGTTGTATATAAAATGGATGGTGTTGCGAACTTTTAGTGCCTACGTACCACCTTTCGTGCAATAGGGGATCAGGGTACACGTAGTTCCTCTTTTAAAAATTTGAAACACAAGTGTGTTGATTAATTTTAAGAGATAAGACATCATCGTCATTGTCCATGTGGAAAACATACTTACTACCCACAATTATGAGAAAGGAGAATTTGCATCATCTCAAAGTGGAGGATATGGCATGGATCTTAAAATCAACAATGCCTCACTCAACACCCAAGTGGAAAATATCTCACTTCACTACATATTGTATAAGTATAGTTGTTTGCATCACTACAAGGATTGACAAGAGTCTAATCTTTTTAGAAAAGTTTAAAGATAAAAGCCAAAGTGGAAAAATGGTTTGAAATGAGATTGATTGACTTTTAGTCTTCTCACAAAAAATGTCAAGGTATTATTAAGTTGATTTTAGTTTAATGATGAAAATATTTTAAAAATGCATGGACCTAAGTGCAAGTTTATTATGGAAGTGTTTCAAGTTTCAAAACAAGAAGGGTTTTCAAAAGGAGGGAGAAGATTTTTGAAATTAAAGAAAATGGGAGGAGAAGAAGAGACTATCCTAAAGCATAAGGTAAATGCTAAGGAGAAGAATCATCTAACCAACAAGAAGACAAAGCTTGACATTATGAGCCAAGATATAATTCCCATTCTTTGGATTGAAACCAAACAAGCAAAGATACTAGACCTCTTCAAGTGTATTAAGTCTTCACAAAAATTGGGCAGAGTAACGGTTGTATACGGGTGAACTCCAGATTACAAACAGGGAATGTAATCACAAAAAACCTGCACACAAAAACAAACAAGCAACCCAATGTCTTGAGGTAAACCTCAAGAACTCCAAACAAAATAATCAGATAAGATCACAAGGTCTCCAAGATAGGCCAAGGTTTCTAATCCTAAGTCCAAGAAAAAGTCCCATACTCCATCATGCCAAGGATAGTAACCAAATAGTCCAAGTACCATTAAGAGTTTTTTTAGGATTTATGTTGATTATTAAGTATCTTAAGAAAGGAAAAGAAAAGCTCAAGTGAGCAAAGTAAAAATGACAAGAAAATAAATTCTCAAATGATAAAAGATGAAAATGGCATGAAATGTAAATGCTAAAAAAATAAATAGTACATAAAGCATAAAAAGAATAAAAGCATAAGATAAAACAAGTCAATAATTAGTGGTTAGTTGGATGACCATCTTGAAACTTGCATTTCGAACTCATTAGAGGATTGGTAGAACCAAAGCCTCCACACAACAAGTTGCATTTGCTTTTTGTCAAGTATATCATCAATTTAGAATTCTCACAAGTACCATTTAATGATCAACAATGTTTAAGTGATCTGCATTGACCAAAGGTGTTGTAGATCCATTAGAGGATTGGTAGAACCAAAGCCTCCACACAATGAATCTCAAGGTTATTAGATCAAAGAGATCAAATTAACATACTTGGGCTTGCAATCATAAGCTTGGGCCATGAATGATAATTTTTTCGAATCGGGACAAAATTTAGCGTTATGTTAATCAATCGTAAGTGGACTTATATAGAAGTCGCACCTATTTTGAGGCTGATCAATAGAAATCTATGCACCATTTGTTTTGAGACATGACATAGAGATCATGCTCCAACAACACTTAGTGCAATAAGAAGTGGATGAGATGAAGAGGATCGGGGCAAAAAGAGGAATAAACCACTTTTGAATTAAAATTTTAATCAAACTATTATTAAAACCATTCATCTATTTTGATAGAGTTGAACTCAACACCCAAGATCTAATGATGTTAATAAAGTCATGATCAAAACCTCAGCTCAAGACAGCCAGAAAATAATCACAAAATAATAATATATTTAATATATACAATAAAAGGGTTAAAAAAAATTTATAAATAGAAAATAATGAGGAAAAATATCAATTATGTTCAAATTAATCAATAATGAAAATAAGGCCATAGAAAAATCAAAAATGGATCCAAATATTTTTATAAAAATGTTGGTAATTTTTAAAAGTCAGAAACTATTTTTAAACTATTTAAAATTGCTAAAACAAACATAAAATAGATCAAAAATAGTAAACCTCAACATAAAATTCCATAAAATTCTCAGAAAGTCAAAAATATGCAAAATAATATTTATGAATTTTTCCAGAATTAAAAAATGTCAGAAAGTATTTTTTACGTAATTAAAAGAAAGCAAATAATGCAAAAAAATATAAAAAATACCAAATGTTAAAATAAAAATGTGAAAAAATATTCATGAGATTAGAAGTAATTCAAAGTATTTTTGTGAATTTTTTCATAATTTTTGGCAAAAAAATAAAAGAGTTATGGATTTTTGAAAATTTAATCAAATAAAATATAAAACCAGAAAATAAAATAAAACCAAAAAGATGTGGACCATCAGATCATAGTCAAAACGCATTAGTAAGCTAATCCAATGGACCAGATGCACTGTGCTTGATATGGACCTTAGTGAAATACACATGGGATCAGGAAAATGACAACCAATGAAATTAAAATGATTGGCACGCTATCATTGGCTGAGACGAGACATATCATCGTCTTCAACCTCTAGACACCCTGCAATGGGGATTTTGTGAGATTCTTCAAATGGAAAAATTAGAATCCCTGGCTAGCATCATTGAACTCGTCTCTTCAAGATGATTCTAACACAACCATCACGCCAAATTTATATAAGGCATGGAGAGAGCTATGAATCAAAAACTCAAAAAATAGCGAGCACCTTCAATTTGGGATTTCTCTCTCAATTCTCAATGGATTTAAAAATTGTAAGCAGGTTTAGAATCAGACAAAGGAGTAGAACAGATTAGTGTTTGATTTGGATCCAAATGGTGGAGAATTCTACCTTTTCGAAGTTCAAGTAAGAAGCTCAAGGATGATGAATGCACAAAGAATTTTGGAAAATGAAGCTTAAATTTCAAAAACTGAATTCAACAAAAGTGGGTTCGTGTGAAGTTTTGGCAGGGTGTTCTTGACTCTCTAAGCTTGGGAAAATGGATGGGGGATGACCCTCTATTTATAGGGAAGCAAATGGGATCAAAAGGAAGAGTGAATGATGCGCTTTGGAGGGAATTCGTGTGGGTCTGCATCATGAAGAAAGTGTGACTCAATTTTGATCAAAACTCGGCTAAATCGTGCATTTTATGATGCTAATCACTTCTGGCAAGTTTCTAATCATGTTTAGAAACAAAAATGCGTGGAAAACTTGTGATTAGAAGCCAAAACAAAGATTTCAAAATCCTGACTTTGTGAAAAATTCAGTTTCAAGTTACCAAATTCAAATTCATGGCATTTCTAACTCAAGGGGTCTTAGGGCATAATTCTTGATGCTTTGGAAAGATGAGGTTACAAGCTTTGCAGTGGAAAAATAATGGAATCAAATGGATGCTTGAGCTGAAAGTTACATGGAGTCAAAGTTGAAGAAAAAGAGTTGACTTTCCATACTTAGAAATATTTCAAATTCTTCTTCAAAAATGACCTATAATCTTTTGTATCCAAACATGGCCTTCCATTTATAATTTGCTCTTGACCAAAAAATATGGAATGAAGTAGATCTCTTGAATGAAATTTCGAAATTTGAACCACTCAAAATCTCCAAAAAAATGAGCAAGTTATGACTTGTTGAAGCTGGCCAAAAATCATGAAATGACCTATAATCTTTTGCATTCTTAAGGCAACTTCCATCCATTTTCTCACTTTGCACATAAAAGAAGGCAAAAAGTAAACATCTTGAAGATCATCATGGAAAAGGAATGGACTCAAGGTGATAAAAATTGACCAAGTTATGACCATTTAAAGTCACATATGGAAAATTGGGGATTTATCTGGATGACTTGTAATCTTTCTTCTTCACCAAGTTCTTTCCACATGAAAACTCCTTGGAACTTTTGAATTTATTTGTTGCTAATTATTTGAAGAGAAAGATGTATTTGGAATCACTCAAAAATACCAAAAGGTGATCAAGATATGCTCCTTTGAAGTTCAAAACCCTAGCCTCTAGATCAAGAGAATTCTTTGAGGAACTTTGACAAGTTTGAATAAACTGCTTGTGCCTACATTCTTTCTTTGTGAATAAAATTTGTTAAGCATGATGATGAGGACTCATAGCCACTAAAACCACTTCCATATCTTGAAATTTTAGAGAAATTTACTCTTGTGACTAATAGGAACAAGACCTTGTTCAATCATGACAACTTCTCCAATCAATCCCTTGTGCTTTTGAACCAAATTTGATAATCTTGAAATATGGTGAACCAAAATACCCTTGCTATGCCATTTCTTCCAAAACAAATTCAATGGTGAGGTTTGAACTCCTCAAGTTATATTTACTAGGGCATGGAAATAAACTCATGAACCCATGGGGCAACTTGCTAAATCTCATAGCCTTTACCTACATTATTAACAAGTACAGCAAACCCACATTGCATTTTATTAATAAAAGAAAAATCTAAGCAAAATATTCATGGTCACAAAAGAAAACAAGTCAAGGTGCTTGTTAATTCCTCAAAAAGAGAAAAGCTAAATGATAGGGAGAAGAACCAAAAGTCCTAATGTGATCTTGTTGTGATTGAATCAATGTGGTATGATAAAGGGATCTTAGGGGCAAAAATTGGGATATAACAGCTACCCTTATTTAAGTTTCTTCTATCCAGAGATACGAAGGTTGAAAATCTTCGTGTCGACGTGATCGAAGATACTTAAATATAAAACAAACCCTATTTTTGGCCCTAAGATGCCATGCAAATGTTTATGCATATGAGTGCCTATGAACAGTACCAAAGAGACACAAAGTATCACTGGGGATGCCACGAAAATGAAGAAACAAAGGAGCAACCCCACCAGGAAAATAAATCACTGGTGTACCAAAAGAATTGAATCAGAGAGGAAGATAACAAGCATCGACATTCACTGCCGATGGTCTACCAACGTTCACTGAAGGTAGAAAGAGAAAATATCATATCATCGCCATTCACTGGCGACGAACTATCAACGCTCACTGAAGATAGCAAAAAGATAATAAACACTGACGTTCACTGCCGATGTCCTACCAACATTCACTGAAGGTAGAAAGAGAAAATATCATATCATCGCCGTTCACTGACGATGAACTATCAACGTTCATAAAAGATAGCAAAAAGATAATAAACACCGAAATTCACTGCCGATGTCCTACCAACATTCACTGAAGGTAGAAAGAGAAAATATCATATCATCTCCGTTCACTGATGATGAACTATCAACGCTCACTGAAGATAGCAAAAAGATAATAAACACCGATGTTCACTGCCGATGGTCTACCAACGTTCACTGAAGGTAGAAAGAGAAAATATATCAAGTTTTCCCCAAAATTTTGGTGTTTCGTCTAGAACGGGTCTCAACTTCTTCTTTAACCAAGGGAATCTTCCTGGAAAGGGTCAAACATAAGCTATCTCAAATAAAGAGACTTGTTACTTGTTGTCATGGAGAATTGCAAAAAGAAATGACTTTCTAGGGATAGAAATATGACTTCCCGGGGAAATGCCACGATATTCCTGTTGAGGAGATAAAGTCTTCTCGTGCAAAATAAATGCACAAACCAAAACTCGAAGTTTTCAGAAATCCAAAGTAAATAATATTGTCATGCAACCACAGATCCAAATCATAAATAAACTGGAGCAAGACAACCAATGAAGATACATCCTTTGAGAAATAAACTCAAGAGGGAAAACTAAATCCATCTAAGCAAAGAGCGCTGCAGGAAGGTCAAAACACAATGTCAATGAACAATGATTTGTCAATTTCATCCATGCATGATCTATGTATGAATGTATGAGTGTTATCGTGCATATGCTGGTAAAACAGATACAGAAACAGTAGGAACAAACAAATAAAACCGCCTCAGGTACTAACAACGCTTGGTTAAACTTCAACCAGAAAGATCATTCCAAGAAAGGTAAAAGCCAGCTGCGAAAACTAAACCTATTGCCTGCCTTTAACTTTACTAAAGAGAAATATAATTTGGAGATAGACAAATTAAACAGATACCGAGATAGAACATCATCCTTTCGGCATCATCAGAGAAACCAGTTTTTCTTCAAAATTAACACACCTACTGGAGATTGCAAGACCAACCTTAAATAAAGCAGACTAACGCCGAAACAAACAGACCTCAATGGGGAATTCAAGCCTACCTTCCTGGAGAAAGATGCGGATTGACACTTTACATCATGAACACTTATTCCAACAAAAGATGCCCTGGGATAGCCTTCTCGGGGAATTAGAAAGTTATCGATATGGAAATAGGTCAAACCCATGGGGATTTTAAATCCAACCCAGCACTTGGTGGGTGAAAACCCAAAGGTTGATAATTATTTTAACACTTCTCAGAAAAGATATTGTCCTGGTCTAGTTGCCTAAGAAAAAAGATACCAACAATAATGCCAATACTGCAGAAAGAGCAACACCTCAGCACACCAAGGGAATAAAACCTTTCATCATATGAGGGAAGACTTTGTTGGGGAATCTGGGATAGAGGCTTCTGACCATGCAAACCCAAAATCAAAAGTGAACCAAGACTTGACTGAAGCCAATGGGATCACGAACCCAATACTGCGTCTTACACTGATTGTTATCGTCTTTAACTATCTGAGAAACATATAAAGATTGTGCACATACCAGCAAAATGACCTAAGAGAACCTTCAAGAAGGAAGTAAATCTTCTCAAAACAACCGGAGTTTGTTCATTCCTGAGATCACCATTTTTTGTTGTCATTGTGTCGTCACAAATCTCAAAGTAAATTGAATTGTAAAAATCTCTCCTCTTTTTTGAAAAGTCAATTTTGCTTTTTAATATTTTTGCTTTGAAAGTTATTATCAGTAATAAATGGAGTCTTTGCAAGCTAAATAAAATAAGAACACAAAGAATTGGGTAAAAGCTCAAATTTCATTAATAGAATGGTAGTCCGCGAATGGTGAGACTCTATGGATGATTATAAAGTTTGGGAAATGGTAATATATAATGGAAAAGATACATTGAGATACAATGACCACTATTCCCCCTATCAACTTTTGAAATCCTGAGCAACATCTTTTGTTGAAGTATGGTGAGGATCCAAGAAGATTGTTGCTTCAATGATCAAGTCTTGTCTGACGTAGTTACTTGCCAAGAGAATCCCTAACTTTTCCTAAGCTTCCCTTGCGGGTTTTCAACTTAGCGGGAAATTTATTCTGTTTATGTCTCTAATTTTTGCCTAGACCGCCCTTTCAGGTTTTTGGCCTACCGAGACGCTCCTTTTTGCCTTAGCCGCCCTTTCGGGTTTTCAACTTAGCGAGTTGTTCTTTTATTTCTTTAGGTGAAGTATTTCTTGAATGTGTCAACATTCATGGGACGTGGGAACTCCTCGCCATCCATAGTTTCAAGAATTTATGCACCACCAGAGAAGGCTTTCTTGACAACATACGGGCCTTCAAAATTAGGAGTCCACTTTCCCCTAGAATCAGTGTTAAAAGACATGATCTTCCTGAGCACGAGGTCGCCTTCTCTGAAATCACGAGGTTTGACCTTTTTATCAAAAGCTTTCTTCATTCTTCTCTGATATAACTGCCCATGACATAAAGATGTCATTCTCTTTCCCTCAATCAAATTAAATTGGTCAAACCTGTTCTGGACCCATTCAGCCTTTGTCAACTTGGTTTCCATTATTACACGCAACGAGGGAATCTCTACCTCGACAGGGAGTACAGCTTCCATTCCATACACCAAGGAGAACGGGGTTGCTCCTGTTGAAGTGCGGACATATGTTCGATATCCATGCAGAGCAAAAGGGAGCATTTCATGCTAATCCTTATAAGTAACAACCATTTTCTGGATAATTCTCTTGATATTCTTATTAGCAGCTTCAACAACCCCATTCATCTTTGGCCTGTATGGAGACGAAACATGATGGACAATCTTGAATTCTTTACACAGTTCTGTCATCATCTTGTTGTTCAAATTCAAGCCATTGTCGGTGATGATTCTGCTCGGCACACCATACCGGCATATAAGGTTATTTTTGATGAAACGTACAACCACCTGTTTGGTAACATTGGAATATGAAGCAGCCTTTACCCATTTGGTGAAGTAGTCAATTGCTACTAAGATAAAACAGTGTCCATTCGAAGCTTTAGGTTCTATCATCCCAATCATGTCAATCCCCTACATAGAGAAAGGCCATGGGGAGGCAATCACATTGATAAGTGTCGGAGGCACATGGACCTTATCTGCATAAACTTGGCATTTATGGCACTTCTTTGCAAATTTGTAACAGTCAGATTCCATTGTCAACCAATAATAACCTGCCCTTAGCATGTTTTTAGCCATAGAATGTCCATTAGCATGAGTGCCAAATGAACCTTCATGAATCTCATGCATCAACATGTCTGCTTCGTGTCTATCCACGCATCTGAGTAAGACCATGTCATAATTTCTCTTGTATAACAGATTTTCACTGAGGAAGAAACTGCCTGCCAATCTTCTCAGTGTCTTTCTATCTTTCCTCGACGCACCAATCGGGTACTCCTGAGTCTGAAGAAAATGCTTGATATCATAATACCAAGGTTTTTCATCTGCTACCTCCTCTGTTGTAAACATATGAGCGGGCCTATCCAGCTGTCGAACTATAATTCGGGGTATATCATTCCAAGTATTCACTTGGTACATGGAAGCCAGAGTTTCCAGAGCATCCGCCATTTGACTTTCATCTCTAGGGATGTAATGGAATTCAACTTTATTGAAGAAGGGTAATAATCTTCTTGCATAGTATTTGTAAGGGATTAAGCTAGGGTGACGAGTGTCCCATTCTCCTTTGATATGATTTATTACCAAAGCTGAATCACCATACACATCTAGAATTTTGATTCTGAGATCAATAGTTTCCTCAAGTCCCATGATGCAAGCCTCATATTCTGCCATATTATTAGTGAAATCAAATGCTAACCTTGCAGTAAAAGGAATGTGCGATCCGTGAGGAGTGACAATCACAACACCAATTCCTTTACCATAAGAATTCACTGCTCCATCAAAAATCATACTCCAACGAGATTCAGGGTCAGGGCCTTCCTCAGGCAAAGGTTCATCACAATCTTTCACTTTCAAAAACAGCACATCCTCATCGGGGAATTCATATTTTGCAGACTAATGATCTTCCATCGGTTGGTGAGCATGGTAATCTACCAACACACTACTTTTAATAGCCTTTTAAGTGCGGTACTCGATAGCATATTCAGATAACAACATCTGCCATCGGGAAATTCTCCCAGTAAGAGCAGGCTTTTAAAAAATATACTTGATTGGATCCATTTTGGAGATCAACCAAGTGGTATGATTCAACATATACTTCCGCCAACGCTTTGCCACCCAGGCCAAAGCACGACATGTCTTTTCTAGCATGGAATACCGCGACTCACAATCAGTGAACTTTTTGCTGAGATAATAAATGGCGAACTCCTTCTTCCCTGTTTCATCCTGTTGTCCCAGAATACAACCCATGGATTTATCTAACACCATTAGATACATAATCAACGGTCTTCCTTCTATGAGAGGGAGCAAGATAGGAGGTTTAAGCAGATATTCTTTAATACTCTCAAATGCCTTTTGACAGTCATCCGTCCACACATAACCTTGATCTTTCTTTAACAACTTAAAGATCGGTTCACATGTTGCAGTCATGTGGGAAATAAATCTGGAAATATAATTCAAACGCCCGAGGAAACCCCTGACTTGCTTTTCAGTTTTTGGTGCTGGCATTTCTTGAATTGCTTTGACTTTATCAGGGTCAACTTCAATTCCTTTCTGGCTAACAATGAAACCCAACAATTTCCCCGATCTAACATCGAAGGTGCATTTATTTGGATTTAAGTGGAGACGATACTTCCTCAAACACTGAAACAACTTCAACAAATATTCTATATGCCCTTCTTCAGTTTGGGATTTGGCAATCATATCATCAACATATACTTCGATTTCCTTGTGCATCAGATCATGGAATAGGGTTGTCATATCCCTCTGGTACGTTGTACCAGCGTTCTTCAACCCGAAGGGCATCACTCTGTAACAGAATGTTCCCCAGGGTGTGATAAACGTTGTTTTTTCCATGTCCTCTAGAGCCATTATTATTTGATTATACCCGGAAAATCCGTCCATAAATGAGAATACCTTGAATTTTGTTGTGTTGTCCACTAACAAGTCGATGTGAGGCAATGGAAAATCATCTTTTGGACTAGCTTTATTTAGATCTCTGTAATCTACTCACATGCGTACTTTTCTGTCTTTTTTCAGTATTGGGACAATATTGGCAATCCATTGAGGATACACTGACGTCACAATAAAATCAGCATTAATCTGTTTTAGGGCCTCCTCTTTGATCTTTACTTCCATATTTGGGTGGGTTCTTCTTAACTTTTGTTTAACTGGAGGACACTCTGGCTTCAACGGAAAATGATGCTCGACAATATCTGTATCTAGCACAGGCATATCTTGATAAGACCAAGCAAAAATATCCACAAACTCTTTCAACAACTCAATCAACCCGCTCTTTACATCGGGATGCAACGATGCTCCAATCTTGACTTCCTTCGAATCTTCTTTTGAACCCAAATTAATCACTTCCAAAGGCTCCTTATATGGTTGAATGGTATTTTCCTCGTGCTCAAGCAACCGTGAGACCTCTTCTAGAATCTCATCATAATCTTCTTCTTCAGCCCCAAACACAGGACATTCAAAGTTGGGAGAGTGTGCAGGGTCATTGTATTCAACGGGTTTTTTAGTTAATCTGCACATATGATTTATGATTGCTTTTAGAAACTGACACATATAACAAGTGATCATGCAGATTAATTTTCAGTTATTATTTATTTTGAAAGGTTTTTTTTATTACCATTTCCCAAGAAAAAGCAGAAAAAAAAGACATAATTTAGGAAGCAAAGACAACTTTTATTAATGATCTTAAAAGTCATAGCAAACAGATAAGCCCTACAACATTAATACTTCCACCTTGGGCAGAGTGAAAGCTTTTCAAAAGAAAGAAACAGATTAACAAGACAAATTACTTTGAAACATGTATGCAAGAAGGAACATCAATGGTGACCCAGTTCTGAACTCGGACTCCATGCGTCACATAATTCGGTATTTCCTGCTCTGCTTCATCCTCTTCGACAACATTAATTCCAGAACCAATAGGATGGAGGTAGCCTCCGCTGTGGAAAACATCCTGATAACTGTTCACAGTAGACTTTGACTTCAAACCTTCGCCTTTGCGAATCTTCGAAGAGAAACCCAAACCAGCTCTATTCTTGTTCACGGGTGGATCCACAAGTCGTCCCCAAACTGTATTATGACCATTACGCACAACCTGTTGTGCGTCCTTCAGCAAAACCACAGAATTCTCATTTATCCTTATGTTGTCAATGGATAGGGCTTGGAACTGGGTTCCAACAGCAGCCTCATCCGCTTCTACAATATTGAAAGAGGATAGATGGGATATCAACAACGCCTGCTCCCCGTTTATGATCACTACCTTCCCTTCACGCACAAACTTTAGCTTCTGATGCAGAGTTGAAGTGATAGCACTTGCTTCGTGTATCCATGGCCATCCTAGCAAACAACTATATGCGGGAATAATGTCCATGACCTGGAAGGTTATCAGGAACAAATATGGTCCTATATGGATGGGTAAGTCCACTTCACCGATGATAGATTTCCTCGACCCATCAAATGCCTTCACAATGATGCCACTCGGGCGCATAGGTGCTCCTTGATACTTTAACTTCATGAGAGTACTCCTCGGTATAATATTCAGCATGGATCCATTATCAATTAGCACATTGGACAGCTAATCATTCTTGCAGTTCATAGATATGTGGAGGACCAGGTTATGATTCCTCCCTTCATCTGGTAACTCATCATCGCAGAAACTCAAGTTATTACATGACGTAATGTTTCCAATTATGCTGCTGAATTGATCTAATGGCATGTCACTCTCCACAAAAGCTCGGTCTAGTACTCTCATCAATGATTCTCTATAAGCAGAGAAGTTCATCAATAAAGCTAGGATGGATATCTTTGAAGGAATCTGCAGTAGCTGATCTACAATTCTATAGTCGCTCATCTCAATTATCTTAAAAATATCATCCACTTCTTTCTCTAGTGTAGCTCCACTAGTCTCTCCTGTAGCCTTCTTAGGCTCATCATTCTCAGCAATTTTCTTTCCAACAACAACATCTCTTCGAACAACTGGCGCAAACACACGACCGCTACGGGTCACCCTACTATTTTCAGCTATATTTCCAATATCAGGCATTGGCTGGATGGGAACTTCCACCCCCGTCTTCTAAGATTGTAGCGTTATATTTGTAAGGCACAACCTTATCTAATTTGTAGGGAATAGGACCTGGCAAACTAATTACCAATGGGGTAACAACTGTTTTGTTATGGTAATCCACTTCAAGATGAGAGGGTGTACCAAAACAAGGTACATTAATGTTTACCCCTTCCTCAACACAATCAGGCATCACAAAGTCATTTCTGGAAAACAAACCTTCGTCTGAAGAGAAATACTCATCGGCGGAGGCATACTCTTCCTCTGACTATTCTTCCATTAAATAAACTTCAACCATATCAACCTCATGATAATCATCTATCTTACCTGTGATCTTGATAGTCCCATTGTCTAACAGCAACTGAACACCTTACCTTACAATTGAACATCCTCGGGGGTCTCGACAGCAAACTATGCAATACCCATATTGGTGTTCCACCTGACCAGCGGTACGGAAGAAGGTAGCATGCAACTGTACGAGATCCTCATCCAAGTACTCCACATCAAAAATTCTGAATTCACCAGGACATCCAGAAACCATATTCACTTCCTCTTCATACTCTTCCCTAGGCCTGATTATATGGATTAAGCCCTCATTCATCATCTCCTGTAAATCATCCTTTATCTTCTCGCAACCCTGTATGTCTGTACTACAAACAACACAATCAGTGTGGCCATGCGTATAATAGCTGAATTCATAGATGTCTGCGTGCATTTTCACTAAATCTCCTCTAACCAGATTAATGTCAAAAATCTGGAAGTCGCCTGGACAACCGGCCACCATATTTACAGCATTCACTCCCTCGTGCTTGGGTAGAGGATTATCTTTCACATTAGGTCCCATGTCCTTGAAAGATAGAATTCCAGACTTCACCAACCTTTGCACTTCAGTCCTTAAAGGATAACAATTCTCAACACTATGCCCTGGTGCTCCCTGATGAAAAGCACACGTTTGGTCTTCCTTGTAATACCAAGGCAATGGTGATGGTACGGCGGGAGGTGGTCATGTCTGGACCAACTTCTTCTGAATCAATACTGGTAGTAGCTCTGCATAGCTCATGGGAATAGGGTCATAGTTCTCCCTTCTCTGATTATTCCCTTGGTTCCCCTGCTGGGACGGTCTTTGATAAGCAACGGTAGTCGAAGCGGCATTCATAACAGGAGTAACCGAGGCGACTTGCTGGTGACGCTGATAATTCCTTCTAGGAGCGTTTACCCTCCTCTCTTGTATAACATCATTTGTATCCCGTTCTTTCTTCTTGATAAACCCATAAGATGGCTTCTTCACACCTCTGGATCCTTCACTCTTCGTCAAACGACCTTCTCTTACAGCCTCTTCTAGGCGGACACTTATTCCTACCATCTCCGTAAAATCACTTGGTGTGCTTGCTGCCATCCTTTCATAGTAGAAAGCACACAGCGTCTTCAGAAAAATCTTAGTCATTTCTTTCTCTTCAATGGGAGGAATCACCTGGGAAGCTACCTCGCGCCATCTCTGTGCATACTCTTTGAACGATTCCGTGTCTTTCTGAATAATGGCCCTAAGTTGGTCACGGTCGAGCGCCATGTTCACATTGTACTTGTATTGTTTGATGAATGCTTCTCCCAAATCATTAAAAGTATGGATGTTGGTGTTGTCCAAGCTCATATACCATTTCAATGCTGCACCGGTCAAACTATCCTGAAAAAAGTGAATCAGCAGACGCTGATCATCAGTGTGGGTAAACATTCTCCTCACGTACATTACCAAATAGGAACGAGGACAAGTGTTGCCCTTGTACTTCTTAAATTATGGGACCTTGAACTTAGTAGGTATCTTTACATTCGGGACCAAACACAGCTCATTCACATTTTGCCCAAATAGCTCTTTTCCCCTAAGAGCTTTCATCTCTCTTTTCATTCTATCAAACTGCTCTTGAAAATCATCCATTCTGTCATAAAGACCCAAGTCTTCACTCGGTGGAGGGAAAGGACGATACACATCTTCATTAACAAACAGAACCAAGTTCACCGAAGGAGGTGCAGCAGGAATAGTATGCACCACAGGAGGTGCAAGAGTAACAACAGTCTGAACCACTGGAGCATCTTGAGGGCCAAGATTGAAACCTTCAAGTGCAAAATTCTATGGTATTCCCCATGGATAACCTTGAGGCATACGGTTTTGAACAACAGCCGGAGTAGCGAATACAGGAACAGTTGGAACTTCAGTACTTGCCCTTGTTGGTTAAGGTTGAACACTCGGTGGCTGATTCTGCACAGCCACCAGAGCTTCCGTCAGAGTAGTCAGATTGGCCATGTCGGCCTTCAAAGCAGAAACTTCTTCACGTAAATCGCGATTCTCTTGTTCTAAGTTGTCCATCTTCTTTTTGAAATTAGCCCGAGTGTTATAATGATGAGTCAGCTTGCTGAATGAAGTAAAGAAGCTGGGTAAGACATCTGGGTATGCATAACAAATGCAAGAAATATATGCAATATGATGCATGATATGCAATAAACATGATTATTTTTACTTCATTATTTAATATTTCAAGGGATTTAAGATTTATAGACATATTGCGAACATCAAAGTAATAAAGCTTTTGAAATACTGAAAAAATTTATTATAATAACTTCAAAATGGATTACAAGTTTCAATAATCCCGAGTACAAGATGAAAATACAATCTAAAATCCTGAGAAAAGAAACTGATGGAGATCAATTTGTATGCTGGCGCTTCCCTGTGAGCCTGGCAATCTGAGCCCTTAGCCTCTGGTTTTCTTCTACATGTCTGATGGCAACCTCCTCCCAATCATCTGGATCAGAAAGTGAGTAATCAGCATCTGGTTGAGGCTTAGGGGAAAATAAATCCCCTTGCCTCTCCATAGACTCCACCGCTCGACTTTCAAGGATCTCGATCAAATCGTCTTTCTCCTTCAGGACTGCTCTGTATGAACTCTCTAAAGTCTGGAACTTGTTCTTCCAAGAATCCCTTTCCTATTGCATCCTAACCAAAGCGAGTTGCAGCTCTTCTAGATCATCTAATAAGGGAGAGGTGGTCTTCACAAATAGGTCAGGCATGGGTGTCTCCCGAGTATACGGCATCTTCAACTGAATGGCTCTCGATAAGACCCACTGAAGATATGGCTCCAAAGAAACAGCACCCCTAGGTCCTAAATCCTTCCTACTCTTCTTATGAATGTGACACCAGGCCTTCGCAATCTGCTCCCTAGCTTCCCTGTGGTCTTCTCCTTCCTTCAGAAAGAAACTACTCAAATGAATACTATTCGGTTTATCCCTCATCGGATAACCAAGCTCTCGCCGTGCAAGAACAAGGTTATAGTTAATTCCTCCCTTTGTACCAAGAAGAGGCACATTGGGGAAACTACCACAACTTTCAATAATCTCCACATCCTGGTAAGCTCGATGATACCAATCAATATTCGAGTGACTAAGTGCCCTGATCTTAGGAGCCCAACGGGGTTCCTTCTTGACATCCCAAAAAGCATCAGACTGAGGCATATGAGAGATGAACCACTGGTACAACAAAGGCGTGCAACAGATAATCATTCCCCCATGATAAGAATTCCGAAGATGAACAGAGTAATAAGCATCACCCAAAAGTGTAGGAACCGGGTTTCCAATCATGAAAATCCTGATAGTGTTAATGTCGACAAACTTGTCCACATTAAGAAATAAGAACAATCTGTAATCAAGTAGAGCAAAGATGTCCTCAAAAGCAACTGTATTATTCATTCTGGAAAAGTAACGAGCTTTCTCCAATAAGAACTGAGCTGGTAATCCTCTAATCCCTCCTTTAGTATTCATATGGGCTTCCACCTCAGACTTCCCCAGATGAATCAAAGCAGCAATCTCGTGTGGTTTTGGCTCACCCATCAAACCAGTAAGAGTAACACGATCAGTAACAGGTAAATCTAATAGATAAGAATACTCCTCCAGTGTAGGCATCAACTGATAATCGGGAAAAGTAAAGCAGTGATACACTAGATCATAGAACTGGATCAAGGTCGAGAGAATACCCTCCTTCATCTTCAACTTCATGATAGGAATAATGGATCCATACTTCTTCTGAAAGTCTGCAGAACATTCAATCTCTGGAATTAGACTGACCAACTCATCTATCTTGGGATCCTTGAAACTGTATTTCCCGGTCTTTCTCTTTCCAGAATCCATGGTTAAAAGTACCTGAGATATTCACAAATAGTCAACCTTTAAATCCCTTGAAATATTGTTTTCTTTAAAAGATGCTTATGAGTGCATGGATGCATGATGTAACAATCACACACAAGATCACACATATAGGGTTCATAGGTTCAACGTCACGAGCATGAAGTCGAAGGTACTACACATAAGGTGTTGGTCTTAAAAGTTATCACCTGCCGAACAAGGTTCTAGAGGTTCCCAGAGTCTACATCCTTCCTTAGGATATTACCAACTTCCCGGTTAACTCGGTAATTAGTAATATTCTCAAGAAAGACTTGTCCGAGTGTAGTATCACGTGACAAATATTTCCGGATTACTCCGTCATAGCTTCCACACTACACCTAAAAGGCCAAGATGGGTTTGGTATTCTACGGTCCTCAATTTCAGCAGGCTCCCAAGTCGAAAGCAGTACGTCTTCCCGATTACTCGGTAAACGACACTATAGTCAAAGGGGCCTCCACTGAGTGGGGGATCTCATGCCTCCTTTTTTAGGATTACTCCCTCAAAGTTAACATGACTATACAGCCCGACCTATCTTAAAGTTTTCCCAAGTCCGGGTATAGGACTTATTAGTAATCACCAAGCACCCTGAAAACCAGGAAAATACAAACAAACATATATACAAAATATAACACATAAACAACAATAGCACATATACAGATATAAACAAAGATAGGCTCAACCCACTTAGGGATGGACCAACAAGAGGTCAATCTTTCCCCAGTGAAGTCGCCATTTTTCTGTAGCGGTAGAAATGTTCAAGACTAAGCCATTAGATTGACTAGACTTTATACAAATCAAAATAAAAATCGTCACCACACTTTATTGTTTCCAAAGGAATGGGAAAAGAGCGAATAACCCAAAAAAGAGGGGGAAAGATTCAAGGTAAGGGGGTTGGTTATGCAAAGGGAAGGTATTAGCATCCTAAACATCTACGGTACTCCACAGGAACTTCTTTGAAAAAATATGTATATTTTGGCTATAAAAATGTGTTGTATATAAAATGGATGGTGGAGGTGAGAAGAGAAATATATTTTTTATGATTTTTGCACCCGACGCGGTTGCGAACCTTTAGTGCCTACGTACCACCTTTCGTGCAATAGGTGATCAGGGTACACGTAGTTCCTCTTTTAAAAATTTGAAACACAAGTGTGTTGATTAATTTTAAGAGATAAGACATCATCGCCATTGTCCGTGTGGAAAACATAATTACTACCCACAATTATGAGAAAGGAGAATTTGCATCATCTCAAAGTGGAGGATATGGCTTGGATCTTAAAATCAACAATGCCTCACTCAACACCCAAGTGGAAAATATCTCACTTCACTACATATTGTAGAAGTATAGTTGTTTGCTTCACTACAAGAATTGACAAGAGTCTAATCTTTTAATAAAAGTTTAAAGATAAAAGCCAAAGTGGCAAAATGGTTTGAAATGAGATTGATTGACTTTTAGTCTTCTCACAAAAAATGTCAAGGTATTATTAAGTTGATTTTAGTTTAATGATGAAAATGTTTTGAAAATGCATGGACATAAGTCCAAGTTTATTATGAAAGTGTTTCAAGTTTCAAAACAAGAAAGGTTTTCAAAAGGAGGGAGAAGATTTTTGAAATTAAAGAAAATGGGAGGAGAAGAAGAGACTATCCTAAAGCATAAGGTAAAAGCTAAGGAGAAGAATCATCTAACTAACAAGAAGTCAAAGCTTGACATTATGAGCCAAGATATAATTCACATTCTTTGAATTGAAACCAAGCAAGCAAAGATACTAGACCTCTTCAAGTGTATTAAGTCTTCACAAAAATTGGACAGAGTAACGGTTGTATACGGGTGAATTCCAGATTACAAATAGGGAATGTAATCACAAAAAACCTGCACACAAAAACAAACAAGAAACCCAATGTCTTGAGGTAAACCTCAAGAACTTCAGACAAAATAATCAGATAAGATCACAAGGTCTCCAAGATAGGCCAAGGTTTCTAATCCTAAGTCCAAGAAAAAGTCCCATACTCCATCATGCCAAGGATAGTAACCAAATAGTCCAAGTACCATTAAGAGTTTTTTTAGGATTTATGTTGATTATTAAGTATCTTAAGAAAGGAAAAGAAAAGCTCAAGTGAGCAAAGTAAAAATGACAAGAAACTAAATGCTCAAATGAGCAAAGATGAAAATGGCATGAAATGCAAATGCTAAAAAAATAAATAGTACATAAAGCATAAAAAGAATAAAAGCATAAGATAAAACAAGTCAATAATTAGTGGTTAGTTGGATGACCATCTTGAAACTTGTATTTGGAACTCATTAGAGAATTGGTAGAACCAAAGCCTCCACACAACAAGTTGCATTTGCTTTTTGTCAAGTATATCATCCATTTGGAATTCTCACAAGTACCATTTAATGATCAACGATGTTTAAGTGATCCGCGTTGATCAAAGGTGTTGTAGATCCATTAGAGGATTGGTAGGACCAAAGCCTCCACACAATGAATCTCAAGGTTATTGGATCAAAGAGATCAAATTAACATACTTGGGCTTGTAATCATAAGCTTGGGCCACGAATGATCATTTATTCGAATAGGGACAAAATTTAGCGCTATGTTAAGCAATCGTAAGTGGACTTATATAGAAGTCGCACATATTTTAAGGCTGATCAATAGCAATCTATGCACCATTTGTTTTGAGACATGATATAGAGATCATGCTCCAACAACACTTAGTGCAATAAGAAGGGGATGAGATGAAGAGGATTAGGGAAAAAAGAGGAATAAACCACTTTTGAATTAAAAATTTAATCAAACTATTATTAAAATCATTCATCCATTTTGGTGGAGTTGAACTCAACACCCAAGATCTAATGATGTTAATAAAGTCGTGATCAAAAAATCAACTCAAGACAGCCAGAAAATAATCACAAAATAATAATATATTTAATATACAATAAAAGGGTTAAAAATGTTTTAAAATAGAAAATAATGAGGAAAAATATCAATTATGTTCAAAATAATCAAGAAATGAAAAATAAGGCCATAGAAAAATCAGAAATGGATCCAAATATTTTTATAAAAATTTTGGTAATTTTTAAAAGTCAGAAACTATTTTTAAAAGATTTAAAATTGCTAAAACAAACATAAAATAGATTAAAAAAATAGTAAACCTCAACATAAAATTCCATAAAATTTTCAGAAAGTCAAAAATATGCAAAATAATATTTATGAATTTTTCCAGAATTAAAAAATGTCAGAAAGTATTTTTTTAAGTAATTAAAAGAAAGCAAATAATACAAAAAATATAAAAAATACCAAATGTTAAAATAAAAATGTGAAAAAATATTAGTGAGATCAGAAATAATTCAAAGTTTTTTTTGAATTTTTTCATAATTTTTGGTAAAAAATAAAAGAGTTATGAATTTTTGAAAATTTAATCAAATAAAATATAAAATCAGAAAATAAAATAAAACCAAAAAGATGTGGATCATCATATCATAGTCAAAACGTGTTAGTAAGCTAATCGAGTGGATCAGACGCGCTGTGCTTGATATGGATCTTAGTGAAATACACATGGGATCAGAAAAAGGGCAACCAATGAAATTAAAACGCTTGGCACGCTATCATTGGCTGAGACGAGACATGTCATCGTCTTTAACCTCCAGACACCCTGCAATGGGGATTTTGTGAGATCCTTCAAATGGAAAAATTAGGATCCCTAGTTAGCATCATTGAACTCGTCTCTTCAAGACGATTCTAACAAAACCGTCGCACTAAATTTATATAAGGTATGGGGAGAGCTATGAATCAAAAACTCAGAAAATAGCGAGCACCTTCAATTTGGGATTTCTCTCTCAATTCTCAATGGATTTAAAAATTGTAAGCAGCATTAGAATCAGACAAAGGAGTAGAACAGATTAGTGTTTGATTTGGATCTAAATGGTGGAGAATTCTACCTTTTCGAAGTTCAAGTAAGAAGCTCTGAAACTGGACTTCTGTAGCTTTAATTATGGGCCGTTTTGATTGGTTTAAGTGCTGGAGAGTTTCTATGATGCTCAAGGATGATGAATGCACAAAGAATTTTGGAAAAGGAAGCTTAAATTTCAAAAACTGAATTGAACAAAAGTGGGTTCGTGTGAAGTTTTGGCAGGGTGTTCTTGGCTCTCTAAGCTTGGGAAAATGGATGGGGGATGACCCTCTATTTATAGGGAAGCAAATGGGATCCAAAAGGAAGAGTGAATGATGCGTTTTTTAGGGAATTTGTGTGGGTCTGCATCATGAAGAAAGTGTGACTCAATTTTGATCAAAACTCAGCTAAATCGCGTGTTTCATGATGCTAATCACTTCTGGCAAGTTGCTAATCATGTTTAGAAACAAAAACGCGTGGAAAACTTGTGATTAGAAGCCAAAACAAAGATTTCAAAATCCCGACTTTGTGAAAAATTCAGTTTCAAGTTACCAAATTCAAATCCATGGCATTTCTAACTCAAGGGGTCTTAAGGCATAATTCTTGATGCTTTGGAAAGATGAGGTTACAAGCTTTGCAATGGAAAAAGAATGAAATCAAATGGATGCTTGAGCTGAAAGTTACATGGAGTCAAAGTTGAAGAAAAAGAGTTGACTTTCCATACTTAGAAATATTTCAAATTCCTCTTCAAAAATGACCTATAATCTTTTGTATCCAAACATGGCATTCCACTTAGAATTGCTCTTGACCAAAAAATATGGAATGAAGTAGATCTCTTGAATGACAATTTGAAATTTGAACCACTCAAAATCTCCAAAAAATGAGCAAGTTATGACTTGTTGATGTTGGCCAAAAATCATGAAATGACCTATAATCTTTTGCATTCTTAAGGCAACTTCCATCCATTTTCTCACTTTGCACATAAAAGAAGGAAAAAAGTACACATCTTCGAGATCATCATGGAAAAGGAATGGACTCAAGGTGATAAAAATTGACCAAGTTATGACTGTTTGAAGTCACATATGGAAAATTGGGGATTTATCTGGATGACTTGTAATCTTTCTTCTTTACCAAGTCCTTTCCACATGAAAACTCCTTGGAAATTTTGAAGTGATTTGTTGGTAATTCTTTAAATAGAAATATGTCTTTGGAATCACTCATAAATACCAAAAGGTGAGCAATACATGGTCCTTTGAAGTTCAAAACCCTAGCCTCTAGATCAAGAGAATGCTTTGAGGAACTTTGACAAGTTTGAACAAACTTCTTGTGCCAACATTCTTTCTTTGTGAATAGAAGTTGTTGAGGATGATGATGAGGACTCATATCCACTAAAACCACTTCTATATCTTGAAATTTGAGTGAAATGTGCTCTTGTGACGAATAGGAACAAGACCTTGTCCAATCATGACAACTTCTCCAATCAATCCCTTGTGCTTTTGAACCAAATTTGATAATCTTGAAATATGGTGAACCAAAATACCCTTGCCATGCCATTTCTTCCCACACAACTTCAATGGTGAGGTTTGAACTCCTCAAGCTATGTTGACTAGGGCATGGAAATAAACTCATGAACCCATGGAGCAATTTGCTAAATCACATAGCCTTTACCTACATTATTAACAAGTAAGGCAAACCCACATTGAATTTTATTAATAAAAGAAAAATCTAAGAAAAATATTCATGATCACAAAAGAAAACAAGTCAAGGTGCTTGGTAATTCCTCAAAAAGAGAAAAGCTAAATGATAGGGAGAAGAACAAAAATTCCTAATGTGATCTTGTTGTGATTGAATCAACATGCTATGATGAAGGGGTCTTAGGGGGGAAAATTGGGGTACAACAAACGCGACTTCTCCAATTGTTCCCAAAAAATCCAAAAAGTCTAGGTTGACTTGCTCTGAGGCTTCCTCAAAGAAGACTGCTTCTATAGTTGTGCCTCCTACATTGGTGGAAAAAGAAAACATCTTACAGCCAACACCAAATCGACTAGAGTACTAATTCTAGTCCTGAGGGAGACCGTCAGGCACTTTCTTTTCCCAAAGACTTCTATCTTAGGGATTTCTTCCTTTTTATAACTTTTCTCTCATTCGCCTTTACTATTTCAGTGACCAACAACTAGACCAATAAGCGCCTCACTAAAATTGTCTTGAAGTCTTATAATCCCAAAAGACCTTCAACTGTGATCTTGTATGATACTAAACCTTCTAAGAGTGACCTCAATTATCCTGCCAATCAGGATTCTTCTAACTATTCTCCTATTAGTGAAGGAGTGGAAGATGAAGAAAATAATGAAAGTCTAGGGAAGGATGCAGGAGATGGCGGCCTGACGGGTTCTGAACACACTGATGTTGCTAATCTTACCACGGCTACTGCCCAAAATCCCTCCCAAGCAAGAGAAGTAACTCCTCAAGAAACTGTTGCTTTTGGCACCAGTTCAACTCCTCCCAACGTGATTCCTATAACTACTACCATGTCGCCCCAACATATTGTTGCTCTGAGGAAAAATATCCCTTTTGAGTGCTTGAAACTCTTGGTGATTGCTAGGAACCATTCAACTGATGGTGGCTCCAGTACTTCTACTGCATCAGGAAGCATCTCTTCCCTTGGGATTCAAGAAAAAATTCTTGTTCGCCTCAAAGTTATACTTGTCCATGTTGACCTGATTAGCCACTTGGAGGCGTACCCTTCTGATGGTGCCAAAATCAAGATTTGTTGAAGAAGGTTGGTGTTTAAATCGATTCTCCTTTGGTGGTCAATTTTGTGGCTGAAGCGTCTACCTTCCTTGACCAGCTTTTGGTCGACCTGGTCAAAAAGAAATAACTCCAGCAAAAACGTCTTCCTAAGTAGAATGAGTGTACCGTTGAATTGGCCTTCGTGAACTCTTCTATGATCTCTAGTAAAGAATTGAAGAAAACTCTTGATAAATAGAAATCATACTTAAAAACTAGGGCTACCAACATTTCCCAATGGCAACAACAGATTTTGATGCTGAAGAAGCACATTAAAGAACTGGAGCACCAAATTAGTGAGGCAGAAATCTTGCAAGCTATTGGGTTTAGCACGGCTGAAAAGGTGTTGAATGATGAAGCTCTTGTTAGGGTCGTTCATCTGGAGCATGTTGATGCATTGGATGGTGAATTGGATGAGCTCGACACATTTATTTCATTAACCAACGCTCGTTTGGCACTTGCTCAAGATCATTATGTGAGCCTTAAAAATACTACGCCATTTTAATTTCCATGCCTTTTGAACTTACCCTTTTAATAGTCTTTTGTAATGTTTGATTTGTACTCTGATTTGTACTCTAGGCCTCCTTATGGATTTTTCATTATGCAATTAATTTCAACTTTTGTTTATTACTATTTCTTGCAACATATGCCTATACCTTTTTAAGTATTTTCCATTTACTTGTAGTATTCGACCTTCTGGTGTAAGCTCTTCAACCTCATAGGCATTGTTGGAAAAAACTTATAGCACTCAAAATGGTCCTTCCCAATTTGGTGACCATTTTCCCATGACTCTACCCCTTTTATCCATATGAAATGTCACTTTCCATATCTCCAGAGGCAAACACTTTCGCATTCACCCTTCTGTTATAGGCCATCGCTACTTGTTCTTTATGCCTGAACAAAGTATCTAATGCTGCTAGCCTATGTTATTCAACATCTACCAATGTATCATACATCATTCCCCAGTAATACTCAGTAGGAATATCTGATTGCCTTTGCACTCTCACTGATTGTAGATGAATCTCCATATGCAACACTACTCCGTGTCCATAAACTAAGTTGAATGGTGTTGTGTTAGTCGACTCCTTTAGCGAGTTTTTACATGCCCACAATGCTTGGCCCAGAGTTGTATTCCAGCTTCTAGTATTTTTTCCAACATGTTTTTTGATCAAACTTATAATAACCTTATTTGTTGCTTCAACCTGCCCATTTTCCTGGGCGTAATATGGTGTTGATCTTAACAGTTTGAACCCCAATTCTACAGCGAACTCAGTAACCTTTTTCCCTATGAACATCATTCCTTGGCAGGTTGTTACAGTTTATGGTATTCCAAACCTATGTAATATTTGATCTTGAATAAAGGCTGTCACTTCTTCTTGATCTACTTTAACCAAAGCGACAGCCTCTACCCATTTTGAAAAATAATCAATACCCACTAAGATATACCTATGCCCTTTTGATGAGGCGGGTTTAATTTCTTCTATAATATCCAAAGCCCATCCTCTGAAAGTCTAAGGTTTGATAACATAATGTAATTCGCTAGCTAGAACTTATTGAATTCCATAATTTTTTTGGAATTCTCGGCAGCTTTTGGTGAACTCAATACAATTTTTTAACATGGTCGGCCAATATACTCCTATTCGACACAACAACCATTTCATTTTTTTGTCCTGATTGATATGTACCACAGGCTCCACGATGTACTTCAGATGTTGCCACATATGCTTTGTTTTCCCCTAAGCATTTTAACAACATCCATTTCCTGAACAATTTGTTTCCCATTATTTTGTAACTTAATGCCTTATACTTAACTTTGTGCTATTTCGACCCAACTAGATTTTTTAAGTAGTCTACTATAGGTTTCCTCCAGTCATTCTCAGCTAAAGCATCAATGGAAAAAACTTCTTCTACCACTTCAAAATTTCCAAAATAATCATAATTCAGGACATCAGGGATCACTTTAGGCTCTACCCCCCAAGTTTTTGTCATTTGTGTGTTCTCAAACACCGTTTTATCTTTTATCTCAATGAATTAGTCTACTCTCTCTTTGGGTATCTTATATCCAGACTCTAATTGGGCCATGTCGTTTTCCTCTTGGTTGTCAATACGCCTCACATGACTAATCGACACGCTATCAAATTTTTGAAGTAACGACAATGCTTTGGCAACATACATTACCAAATGATCTTTAACTCATTCGTATTCTTTCACCAATTGTTTCACCACTGACTCTAAATCTCCTTTGATATCAACGTCTTTGATTCCCATGTCTAACATAATTTGAAGTCCAATTAATAAGGCTTCATAATCGGCCTCATTATTAGAGCATTTGCCTTTAATCTTATGACGAAATCTAGTTGGAACTTCATATGGTGATAAGATAAAAATACCTACCCCATATCCTTTTTTATGTTTAGAACCACCAAAATAGAATTGCCAAGACTTAGTACCTACATAGGATTCATTGATGTCGACCAGTGAATGGTCAACTATAAAGTCTGCAATAATTTTCCCTTTGACTGCTTTTAAAGGAACATGTGTTAAGGAGTATTCAGTTAATGCTAGTGCCCATTTACCGATTCGACTGTGCAAAATAGGTTTAGATAACATATGCTTAATAACGTCAAAATGAGAATAAATAGAAACTTCAATTAGTTTTATATAATGCTTGAGTTTAGTACATGAAAAATATAAACATAAACATAATTTTTCAATTGCATTATATCTAGTCTCAACATCATTTAACACTCGATTGAGGTAATAAATGGCTCTTTCGATCCTATTCTTATCTTCCTGGGCTAGCATGCTTCCCAGTGTCGACTCTGACACTGCAATGTAAAGTTTCATGCCTTTGTTTATATTTGGGGGTGCTAACATTGGAAGCTTCACCAAGTAGTCTTTCAAACGATTGAATTCCTCTTGGTGGTCTTTTCCCACTTGAACTCAGACTCTTTGCCCAATTTTAACAAAGGAGAAAATGCCAGAGTTTTTCGACTAATGTTTGACACGAATCGTCTCAATAAATTTATATTTCCCAATAAAGATTGGAGCTCTTTCTTCGTTGTTGGCGCTTTTGTACTCAAAATCGCCTCAGTTTTGTTCTGGTTGATTTCTATACCATTCTTGTGTACCACAAAACCTAGAAATTCTATTGCATGAACACAAAAGGCACATTTTAATGGATTCATTTTTAATCCATATTCCCTCATTCAAACAAAAGATTGTCGAAGGTGGTCTAAATGACCAACTCTTGGGGGCGATTTGACTACAATATCATCAATGTACACCTGCATGAAGGTGTCTATGAAATCATGAAACATTGAGTTCATTGCTCTTTGATAAATAGCCCCGGCGTTTTTCAACCCAAAAGGCATAAATACTCACTCATATGTGCCTAGCGCCCCAGGGCATCGAAATGCAATTTTGTGGGTATCCTCTTCAGCAATAAAAATTTGATTGTAGCCTGAATATCCATTCAAAATACTTAAATGTTCATACCCTATGGCTGAAATCGACCAGCATTTTTGCCACAGGCATTGGATATTCGTTCTTTGGAGTGGCTTTATTTAAATCCCTAAAATCTTTACAAATTCTTAAAGTTCCATTTTTCTTTACCACATGCACTATATTATCTAACTACTCAATGTACTTGGTTGTCCTGATGAATTTGCTCTTCAAAAATTGTTCTGAGAAGTTCCTTCTCCAGCAACTTTCCTTTTCCTTGACTTTCTGATAGCAACTTCTAGAGGTTGTTGCATGAGATCTATGATATTTACATATGTAATGATACCATCACTTTTGCAAGCTTCCAGATATCTGAGGATAATTTATGGAGATGAGTCTGCTTGAGTGAAGAGAGTAAAATATTTCAGAGGGACTCTTCTGGTGGTAATGACTTCCTTTGTAGTAAGTGTGGGATCCTTCTTAATGGTTCCTATAATCTTCATCTTCTTAAGGTTCTTGGCATTGAGAGGCTTTCCATCACACGGTTCTGAAACACTAGCTTGTTGAGATTCACTCAGATGTTCTATCAGCTTGTTCTCTGTCAGAATATCTGAGATAAGCCTTCCCAGCAAAATCCAATCTCTTTTGGTTCTTTCTTCTTATATTTTTTCTTAACACTGGTCTTTAGATGATTGAATATAATATGAGGGAGGTGGAATTTGGATTTGGTTGCTATGAAGTACAATAGGTATTTTTGATCAATGTTGATGTAGTCGGGAGAACTTGTTGGTTTTATGTGATTGATACATCCCAGAATTATTCTAGACCAAATTATGAGATAGTCTTTCAGATCTTTGATCTTGTTGGAGGGTTGTCCAGAAGAGAAGATTTCTTTGGACACAATGGTTAGGTTGGAACCTTTATCTTCCATTTCACTGCACCTGATACCGCTTCCATCATGACCAATGAGCTTTCCAATGAGATCTTTGGTGATGATAATCTTATTTCCTATTACATAAGAAGTTATTTGATGATTTGATGCAGTAGCATGAATTCGGAATTCTTTAACCAGTTTGGGAAAACTGGACCAATTAACCGATCAAAGTATTTTTTCCATCCTTGAAACTCAACATCGGGAGTAATATCATACCTATTTTCTTTCATGCTTTCAAAATTAACTATAAGTTCACAGATAACTTTAAGAGTATCAACCGGTGTGAAGAGAGTTCTGGTAGGTTCAACGTACCTTTCTTCGTTTGGAGTAGAGGATGAACCATGGATGTTGATTTGAGGAGCAGGATATTGAGAAGACTTTTGTTGTTGATGAGAAGAAGAATCCATTATTCATAGACTTAGGGTTTGAGAGCACACAAAAGGGAAAAAGGTACAAGTTCAGAGAAAATAAGGTGAGTGAGAGTGAAGATGTGAAAGTGATTTGTGGTGAAAGTGAAGTATAAATAGCTAACAGAGAGAAAACATGAAATTAATTGTAATTAATTTAATAATCAAAATGATTAACAGTAATAATGATTTCTGAAAAAGGGGAATGGTGTGAAGATTTTGTGAACAACTACTGATGTGACTCACACCTCAATGCATCAACTTAAACATTTCATCCCTTTAAACTTTGAACGCGTGTTCAGCCTCAGAGAGTGACTTAGCGTTTAGGTTGACAAA
Organism: Vicia faba; assembly: GCA_948472305.1. NCBI lineage: Eukaryota > Viridiplantae > Streptophyta > Magnoliopsida > Fabales > Fabaceae > Vicia > Vicia faba. The sequence goes on from CATIWC010003020.1 coordinate 103,175, forward strand.
TGTTGATATGGTGAACTGCTTGCGTCTATCTTTGAAATCAAGTGTTTTCAGAAAACATTCAGATCTTCTGGATAGATTCTGAGACAAATTTTCCTTCTCACTTATGAAGAACTATTGTACAGATGTTCACAAAAACATATCAAAAAAATTTGAGGACTAAATGTATAGAAACTACATTTTCATTCTGGGCATAATTCCATATCGAGGTGTTTCATAATGAAATTAAAACTATCTTTAGAAAGGGGTTTTGTGAAAACATCAGCCTATTGATGGTCTGTGTCTATAAATTTTAAACAAGGAATTCCCTTCTGAGTATAGTTCCTAATGAAATGATGTTTAATTTCTATATGTTTAGCCCTAGAATATAAAATAGGATTTTTAGAAAGACAGATAGAAGAAGTATTATCCCTGAGGATAGGAATGTTACTCTCATATATATGAAAATATTCAAGCTAACTCTTCATCCTGAGCATCTGAGTATTGCATCCAGCTATAACTATATATTCAGCTTCAGTAGTTGATAGTGCAATAGTGGATTATCTTTTGCTGGACCATGAGATTAAGTTATCTCCCAGAAACTGGAAGCTTCCAGAAGTATTTTTTTCTTTCTATTCTATCTCTAGCAAAGTCATCATCACAGTACCCTACTAATTTATATTCTTTGGATTTTCTATAACAAAGACCAAGGTTTGTAGTACCTTTCAGATACTTGAAAATTCTCTTAACTACTGTTAAGTGAGATTCTATGTGATTTGATTAGAATCTGGCACAAAGACAAATACTATATAGAATGTCAAGTAGTGAAGTTGTTAAACATAGAAGAGAACCAATCATACCTCTGATGAGCTTATGTTCTACTTTCTTATTTACCTATTCCTTTTCCAGAATGCATGTAGGATGCATAGGAGTTTTGGATGGCTTAATTTCTGACATATCAAATTTCTTCATAAGTTCTTTAACATACTTGCTTTGATGTATGTAGGTTCGATCAGAGACACTAATCCCAAGAGATACTCTTCAGTATTTCTAAATATAGATCTTGTTCTGATTGGATCATCTTTCTTTCCCAGAATCATGTTTTCAGGATGTGCTAAGCTACTTCTGGATTGTCTTTTCTAGATGGATTCTTTGGAAGATGCTGTAATATTTGTGATGTCTTCTTCTATATTTGGATGAAGTTATGAACTTTTATTTTCTGAAGAGTTGTCTTCAGTACTTGTAATTAGAACTTCTATATCTGCAAAAGTTTCACCCAGCTTTGACCTTTTTGAAAGCTCAGAGTATCTTAACATGAAACATTTTTGTGCCTTAGAATCAAACTTGTTCATATGATCTTTCCTTTCTGATTTCCTCCGAAACCTTTGTATCCTCCAATTTTAAGTTCCAGGCTTTGGAACATATGTTTTCTTCCCATCATGTGTCGACAACATCCAGAGTCCAGATACCTAGACTGGTGTTTCAACCTTGTTGTTAAAAACATATGCAACATAGATGATTTTATCCTTTGGTACCCATATCTTTTTGGATCCTTGTTTGTTAGATTTTCCATAATTCTGATTGAATTTTGGTTTATAAGAGTTCACAGAATAAGATTCACTGGTGTATTTTATGTCATGTGTGTGTCCATATGTGAAATGTGAATTTAGGGGTGTGTATTTTATGACCATGTTATCAACTTATTTTGGTTGATATGGTTCTTTCCCTTTTGGTTTCACATATCCTATACCTTTTTTGCCGTTTCTGCTAACTCCATAGATCATAGAGGTCATCTTGCTTCTATCTATGTTTCTAGCTAGAAAATTTTGAAAGTTGTGATCATATTCTTTTATGACATTATCACAACTAGTTGAAACTTCTGAGACATATTCTTTATGAGCTTTTTGTAGCTCGTTTTTAATAACAGAATTTTCATTTTTAAGTTTAGAGATGGTTTCTTTTAGCTCAGAATTTTCTGCTTTTAGTTTCCTAGTTTCTTTAGAGTCAGATACTAGAATGTGTTTCAGGTTCTTTTTTTACTCGAAGTTGCTGATATCTTTTAAGAATTTCAGACAAACTATCTTCTAATTGAGATCTAGAAAAGTTAGAGAATACCTCTTCTGCTTTTGAGTCTGATTCTGATTCAGATGAACTAGTGTCATCTGATATGTTGGTCATTAAAGAGATATTGTCACGTTCATCTTTTGATGTTGATTCTGCTTCAGAAGACTCTGAGTCATTCCACATTGTCATAATACTTTTCTTTGTTTCTTTGAAGAACTTCTTATTTGGCTTTTATTTCTGAAGTTTGGAGCAGTCACTTTTGTAGTGATCCGACTCTTTGCATTCGTAGCAGACGATATCTTTGCTGCTAGACTTTCTGTATCCAGAGGATGATTCAGAGTGATTACATGTTCTTCTGGAGTTTCTGAATTTCCTATGCATGTGCTTCTATAGTTGATGGACTCTTCTGGAGAGAAAAGATAATTCGTCTTCTTCTGATGAGGATCCACTAGAGCTTTATTCTTCTTCCTGAAAAGCTTTAATTTCATATTTTTTATTAGATTTAAGAGCAAGAGACTTACCTTTCTTCCGAGGCTCATCTTTTTCAAGTTCTGTCTCGTGACTTCTAAGAGAGCTGATAAGTTCTTCAAGAGATATATTGTTCAGATCTTTGGCAAGCTTTAAGACTATGACCATAAGCCTCCATTTCTTTGGTAAACTTCTGATGATTTTCTTTACATGATTTTTTCTGGAGTATCCTTTGTCTAGAAATTTCAATCCAACAACCAGAATTTGAAACCTTGAGAACATTGTCTCGATAGTTTCTTCTTCTTCCATTTTGAAAGCTTCGTACTTCTGGATGAGTGCAAGAGCTTTGGTCTTTTTAACTTGTGTGTTTCCTTCATGTGTCATTCTCAGAGAGTCAAACATATTTTTAGCAGAATCTCTGTTTGTGATCTTCTCATACTCAGTGTATGAGATAACACTCAAAAGGATTGTTCTGACTTTGTGATGGTTTCTGAATTCTTTCTTTTGTTGATCTAACATTTTCTTTTTATCAATCTTCTGACCGTTTTCATCACTAGGATGAATGTAGCCATCAGTCACCATATCTCAGGGATTAGTGTTATGAGCTAGAAAAAAACTTTTGATTATGTCTTTCCAGTAATCAAAATTTTCACCGTCAAACACTGGGGTTCTGCCGCTGATTTTGTCTTTATCATAATTGTTGTTCTGAATTGATTCCACCATAGTGTTTTTCTTGCTATAATCTTTTTCTGACACGGTTAAGTGTTAGCACTCACAACCAGACGCTCTGATACCAATTGAAGGATAGAAAAATACAAGAAAAGAGAGATTTGAATTAAAGTTTTCAAAAAATAAAAATAGTATGACATATTTGGTTATCCTAGTTTGTTTGAACTCAAACTACTTCAGTCTATCTGCCAAGGTAATTTCGCCTTTCTCAATCGAGACCTTAATCCACTAATCAAAACTTGATTATAATTCACGAAGACAGCTGTCAACATCTTCTTGACATCAAACCACAACTTGGTTTATCAAGGAATTATAACTCACAAAGACTACCGTCAATGTCTTCTTGAACTAAACCATAACTTGATTTCTCAAGGAATTACAACTTTTATAACAAAAATAATGTGTTTAACAAATGCTTTTAAAAAGCTATATCATAACTATGAAGATTAAAGCACAATGATAAAATAGAGAATTCGATTGCTCTTGTTTGATATGTGCGTGTGATTCTCTTGAATATTTATATTATATGTGTTCACTTCTTGATCCATCTTCATAGTCTCTTTATATAGAGGAAGTAAATTGAACCATTGAAGACATAAGAAATTATCTTTGGAAGATTAATAAAATGTTGTTAATGTACTTTCTAAAAATACAGATCTTGTCTTGTTCCAACCGTTACACTTTAATTTGTAATGAATGGATTATAACGCATCAGAACTTTGCTTCTTTGAAATCTGATTAGAATAAGAATATTAACGTTGAGACTTTAGATCATCAGAGTTTCTTGAGATTCATATGATCAGAATTTGGATGAGACAGACACGTTGAAGCTTTTTTGTACTTTCAGAATATTCACTTATCAAAGTATAGCTTGAGCTTAAGTGTCGAGTCTTAGAACTTTAGAATATGTGAGTGCATTGAGACTTCCTTTGTTCTTTTAGAACTTCACTTATCAGAGTATCAGAATTTAGCTTGCAGCTTTGGTGCTTCAGAAGTTATAACATCAGAACTTCTTCTATTAAGCGTGTTACACAGATTTGCTTCTAAGTTTGTACGTTTCGTCTAATCAGAACTTCAAAATGCGAATATTTTCATCAACTTCTATGCTCTTTTGTCATAACTTCTTTAAATATTTAAATAATATTTTAGAGAGCATATTTGTTTTTTATATATATCATGTATTTGTTATCAAAATTATTGCTAAGATGTAGAACCAAATTATGTTCTGACATAAACAACACCACCTGGTCGACCACCCGGGACATAACTGTCTTGGTTTTTAGTGACCACTACATTTTCTGTATATGTGGATGGGTTCAATTGTAACCCAACCATCATGAAATAAGACATACCATATTGATAGGGGACAAATGATGACCCTGGACCCCTAGAAAGAGTGATCGATTTAGGTCAAATGGTGATATCTCATGCCTAAATTTTGTCATTGTGACTGTTGTCACTGGACCATAAACATCAGTCGATCTCACAAAAGATAAAATCGCCGTGCTTTGAGTTATGGCGCTCACTGGTATGACATCCATATTTTGTGTAGAAATTTGTGTATGTGCAATGTTTGTGTCAGAGTGTGGCATTTTAGATTTCGAAAAATGTTTATCACTTCTTAAATTCATACACACACAAACTAAACTACAAGAAACTTTGTAAAATCAAACACAAATACAAAATTATTAACACGGTCCCACCAGATGTGCCAATTTGTTTACCTCTGGTTTCGGTAAATAACGCTGATCTCTTAACAAAAGTTTACTGACGAGATCGGTCAGAGAATCTCAGTACAGTACTTCATTTTTCGAGTGTTTTCACAATGTGTGTTCAAAAAGAATCTGTTCGACTGGTGCCGAACAAATTTATAATCAATAAAGCAAGACTTGTAAAATAAAGCGAAAATCATTTTAAACTGTAAACATAAATGATATAACATCAAAATAGTTGAAAATAAATTGATTCAAACATACATTGCTCTAGCTTGACTCATTTCGCTCGTTCGTTTGGGTACTCTGAGTGACTAATGTAAATGAATGTGAAAGTTTAAATCTTTAACAACTATACACTAAGTGTTTTATTTATAATACACAAGAAATAACTACTTTCTAGCGGACTTTGCTTCTTTATACGCCACGTGTATCTTGTAACTCCTCTCCATGATCCCACGTTCTTCATTTGTATGCTCGAATCCACGTTCTCCATGTTTCCCTCTAAAACGCTTCGCTTGCTTGATGGATCTTTTGAGTCTTTTGACGTTTCTAGGCCCAATGACTTATGATATCTTCTCTGATCGATTGCTCCTGTTTTCAGACTCAATCACTTACTTATAGAATCTCTCTATCAGTAGCCGAATCACATAAATCACCTTTTTCAAAGAATCTTTTTTATCTTTTTCTTTTTAGTTGAATTTTGGTCTTTGTTGAAAATTCCAACCAACAATTTGTTTCTTATTGCAGAGGGGGCAGACACACTTTTCACCAAAAATATCATGTTCGCTCTTTTTGATATAGTAATAATATACTCCACCCTCCACGCATAGCACGTTGTGTACGTCAAATATTTTATTTACTTGCTCTTAAATCAAAAATTATTGGAGGGATATGCATCAATGAAATTGAAATTCTTTCTTTATTCAAATTTCTATTAATAAGATAAGAAAAGAAATCTATAACAAAAACCAACTAAGTTACTTCCGATTAGAGAAGATGCGTGGGATTAAAAAAAGGCACACCTAGAAAACATAACACAAAAAAAAAACAATATACAGATACAATATTGAAAGCAATTTGGCATAAATTTTCATCTTACTAGCAAACAAAAAAAAAAAAAGACATGGCCAACAATATGCATGTTGCAGAGAAGAAATTATTTCCAAGGAGCATCCAAGAAATGTCCATGGATGGTGATGAACCACCACCAGAATATTTAGTCAAAGGAAATACTTTTGGATCTAAAGATTCTCCAACACTGATTCAAATACCCATCATTGATGTAAGTCTTCTTTCAACAGAAAATGAGCTACAGAAGCTAAGATCTGCTCTAAGCTCAGCTGGATGCTTCCAGGTAAAGGATTTACAGTAGCTTTAACAATTAATTGAAAATTCAGTTTCTAAATCAATCATTACTACATAGATCATAATATTTGGTCACTAAATTGGTGTTATAAGTGTTACTAACTGTATTTGACATGGTTGTACCAACAGGCAATTGGTCATGGTATGTTAACTTCATATCTTGACAAAGTTCGTGAAGTTGCAAAACAATTTTTTGCACTTCCAGTTGAGGAAAAACAGAAGTATGCACGAGCTGTGAATGAATCTGAAGGGTATGGAAATGATAGAGTTGTTTCAGAGAAACAAGTTCTTGATTGGTCTTATCGCCTCACCCTTCGAGTTTTTCCAAAAGAAAAACGAAGGCTTTCTCTTTGGCCAGAAAATCCAAGTGATTTCAGGTACTCTACCCTTTTCTCACAGTGAACTCAAATGTGTATAATCGTCTTTTAAACACGGTCCCGTTGACAAAACCTCGTGCATCTCAACCATGAACTGAACATAGTTAATCACATGATTAAACTGTGTTAATTGTCTAATTTATGTAGTGAGACATTAGAAGAGTTTTCTACCAAAGTGAAGTCAATGATGGACTATCTCTTGAGAAGCATGGCAAGGTCATTGAATTTAGAAGAAGGAAGCTTCTTGGACCAATTTGGGAAGCAATCATTACTCCAAGCAAGGATCAACTACTATCCGCCTTGTTCTAGACCTGATTTGGTTCTTGGTGTCAAACCTCACACGGATAGATCAGGAATCACAGCTCTATTGCAAGATAAAGAAGTTGAAGGTCTTCAAATTCTTATAGATGACAAATGGATCAATGTTCCCACAATACCTAATGCTCTTGTTGTCAATCTTGGCGATCAAATGCAGGTAGGTAAATAAGATTCTATAATCCTAACAAGAGTCAAATTATTCAAGCATAATGAAAATACTAATTTATAGTTGGGTGTTATTGTAGATTATGAGTAATGGAATATTCAAGAGTCCAATGCATAGGGTTGTGACAAATACAGAAAAGCTGAGGATGTCTATTGCAATGTTTAATGAACCAGAACCAGAGAACGAAGTTGGACCTGTTGAAGAGTTAATAAATGAGACATGTCCAAGATTGTACAGAAATGTCACAAATTATGGTGACATCAACTACAGGTGCTATCAAGAGGGGAAAATAGCACTTGAGACTGTCAAAGTTGCAGATAACTATGAACAGAAGTGAGAGTATTTCACTTTTGAATTCTCAATGACTTGATGTTAGAATACACATATCAAGTCAAATTATGGAAATAAGGATATGAATGGTTCTGTTTGTTGGTAGAGAATCACCAATCATATAATATATTTCAATAAAAGTGTCTTAGTGGCCAAAGACTTATAACACAGATCATCTCTAATTGTTCTGAACATATTAAAATTAACATTATTTATTGAAATACTACTAAAGGCTTACCTTTGTAGAACTTGTCTTAAATTTGGGTCGGATCCTCTCAACCTGGAGAGGAAATTGACATCTCCATTTCGGACAAAGTCCAAGTTAAACAGAAAAAGCAACTGAATTTGAACATATAGTACATGACCATCTTTACACATTGTCATTTACAATCAAACTTCAGAGTTTTAGCACAGGTCCTACATGAATTATTTGAGAACATTGCAATAGTTTAAAGATCGTGGCATCACATAGCAAGGCAATACTCAGCTTTATGTCCACATAGATCAGGAATCACATGCTAAGTAGATGAGTAACATGTATAAGCTGGAATGTTACTAAAAAATATGTAAATAATTGAAATCAAAATCTATTTAATTCACACCTCCCCTCCAGCAGTCAGATCTGAAATTTTTATATCATATATAGCTGGATCAAACCTGCATACCAACAGCGATGACATTTTCTTACCCGGCAGATAGTGAGGCCTCACATTGACCCGCAATTTGTGCTGTCAGTTTATCATTTAGTAGAGGGCCCACAGCTCTGATACCCAGATCTTAAACAGTTCAAACGGAATAAATTTAGACCAGCTCCCTTCAACAATATTAAATTCTTCAAAACAAAATCTTGCAGAAAATATTATAAGGGCAACTAGTGATTACTACTTTAATCACCATAAACATGTTCTCTGAACACACATAAACAATCAACTGTATTGATCAAGGTTATCGTTGTTGTTATTGTTGTTGTTATTGTAACTATTATTATTATTATTGTAATTATTATTATTATTATTATTATTATTATTATTATTATTATTATTATTATTATTATTATTACTGTAATTATTATTATTATTATTATTATTGTAATTATTATTGTAATAATAATAATAATAATTATTATTATTATTATTATTATTATTATTATTATTATTATTATTATTATTATTATTATTATTATTATTATTGTAATTATTATTTTATTTTTTATTATTATTGTAATTATTATTTTATTTTATTATTATTATTATTATTATTATTATTATTATTATTATTATTATTAATTAATTAATTAATAGTGGCACTAATGATTATTTTACCACTGTCTTTGGTGAGATTTGAATTTGAAGTTGCAAAATCAAGTTAATATCAATGAGCTAAAAGTTACCAAACTCCAAGGATACACATACACACAAACGGATAAGCAAATAGAGTTTGGGTTCTCAAAATGATTTGCCAAACTCCAGATTAACATTTCTCAAGTCAACATTTAATGCCATAAATAAGAATGGCACATAAAATGAGTGTGTGAGCTCCAGAAAGTGCTATTCCAGCTAGGTACAAATGAACCCAAAAATTACAGGAAAGCTAGACATCTGAGAATTAAGGACACATCCAAAACTTAATAATCATTTTTGTTTTCATCTCAATCAAGAACTTTTAGAAAGATTGGATGTGAAATTTTATAAACTAACAAACTTATTAAAGAAATACAAAGAGAATAAGCAGGGCCTACAAACGATTACCAACTACAAGAAAACCTTGGATGTCAATTTCATTTAGCATCCACGGTATCTGTAAAAGATACCATGTGACTGTCTTCTGATATCTCAGGCAACATAGACCTCTCTGGAAAATCACTGATATTTTCTTCATTTTGAAATACTTTTTTTCGATAAATAACATGCAAACGGTCAAAAAGCTGCTTCTTCAATGACTCAAACGCCAGATCAAATCTTTGCAGTTGCTCCATTGCATTTATATTATACAAGAACAACCCATAGTACAGATCAAAGCTATCACCAGCAGTATTCTCCACCAAACTCAATAAAGTCTCATATCCCTTTGTGTCTATTGGTGTTGCCTCCAGCTTCAGTTTTTCTAAAAATCTTCCTGTGGTATGTGTGACAAACTGTGATCCAGCGGCATGCCAATCATGTTCGGCACATGACATTTCAACCATTCGGCACCCCTCTTTGGAAAAAATGTCAAGAAACCGATCACAACGCGACATTCTTGATTCCACTCTTCCTACTCTGACTTTATCAAATAAAAAAGGAAGACCCTTCCACCCATTTTTCCCACTCTCTGGCCCAAACATAGGGTGAGTACAGAGAACGTCAAAATAAGGAGGCAAATGCTGAAGAAACAAGTTTCTAGGAAATTCTTTGACAGAGAGTACATCAACAAACAAAGTATTTCTCTTCAACCGCTGCACAGGCAATGATTTAAGAACTTTCTCTATTGAAAGGATTGAAGTGCAAAGTAAAATCACTTCTGGATGTTGTTCACAGAGATCATCTGCATCATTAAAATAGGAAACTCCCAATTCCTGAGCCACATCAGAGTAGTCTGTTCTAGAGTATGCTAACACTTTATGGCCTTGACTTACAAATGTTTTTGCAAGGAATTGACCAAAGTTTCCAAAACCAATGATCGCAATCTTGAGCTTTCTGCGGTCATTAGACAGGCGTGAACCATTTGACTTGTCATAACCCTGTAGTTTGGCATCAGCAGATCTGAACAATACATAAAATGCAACTGCAAATTAGACCAGATTTGAATAGTTATTATTCCCTACTCATATTACTCATTAAGTTGGAATAACAGTCTTTAACCATGTTCCATCACATGAAGATCAACCAAATTAATATAAGAAAACATCATCAAACATAGTGGTGACACACATACACACAGAATTAACATAATGCACTAAATGAAATTGAGATTATAGCAAGCTTTAAAAAAATAAACACCTCTGATTTTTGGAGGACAACACAATTGCAGATCCATTTTGGCCATACTTGGCCACTGCATGGTTGTTGCTTTCTTCTAAATTTTGGACCTTTCCAGCATTCTCAAACAACTGATTCGTCACAACATCGTGCAAACGAGCAATCAGCTGTTTCCTCAAATCCTCAAAAGCCAAATCCAACCTTTCCAACATCTCCAAAGAGTTCTTATTAAACATAAAGAGACCATAGTATAGATCAAAGCTATCCCCAGAAGTATTCCGAACCAAATTCAACAAGGATTCATACCCTTTAGTATTAATAGGAGTAGATTCCAACAACAACATATCCAAAACCCTACCAACAGTATGTGTTATAAACTGTGACCCTGCTGCATACCTATCATGCTCAGCACAGCTCATCTCCACCATTCTACACCCATCTCTTCCAAACACATCAAGAAACTTATCACACCTTGCAATCCTATGGTCTTCGTTCCCAATTCGAACTTTCTCGTAAACAAAGGGAAGCCCACTCCAGCTACGGCTTGCACTCTCAGGTCCAAACATAGGGTGACAACAAAGGATATCGAAATCGTTCGGCAACAATTCGAGAAAAAGGTCTTTAGGAAACTCTTTGACGGAAAGAACGTCAACGAACAATGTACTCCGCTTGAGTCGCTGAAGGGGAAGAGAAACGAGAACATCATGAGTTGAAATTATCGAAGTACAAAGGAGAATAACTTCGGGGTGTTCTTCGCATAAATCATCGGCGTTAGGGAAAAACCTGACGCCGACTGATTGAGCGACGGCGGAGTAATCGGAACGGGAATGAGCTAAGACGGTGTGGCCTTGACGGACGAAGGTTTTGGCGAGAAACTGACCGAAGTTGCCGAAACCAATTATAGCGATTTTGAGCTTTTGAGCGTTTTGGAATTGAAGTGCGGCTTTTGATTCGTAGTCGAATGATTGTGCCGCGTCGATGGCGCGAATGATGAGAGGTTTGGTGGTGGAGGAGCGATTCGAATTTGGGAAATTTGAGAAAGAGAACGGAAGTTTAGGGTTCAGACGAATAATAGCTGAATGCGACGACGGTTTCAACGGCGGTGGATGGAAGGTTGAAACGCCGAGCATTTTGTCGGTATCACTTTTAGCTATTTTTAGGGACTTACATGTAATAATAGAAAATCTTGGAAATCTTGATTTTATAGAAGTTGGCTGCTAGATTTGAAGAACGTGATGAACGTTTTAATTAGTGAATAATGAATGCTACTAGTATATAGTAATCATTTAACAAAAAAGGACAATAATTTATACTCCACTTGTCATTATTTTAAATGTGAGTGTTCAATTTATTTCAAATTTAATTATTTTTTTAATATGAATTATGAGGAGTAATAGTAATAAAGGAAACCTACACTCATTTCCTTTGAGATTTATTAAAATAATATAGACACTCTCTTTAGTTTTAAATTATGCACTAATCTTTTTTGTAGAATTGTCCAAAGGGTTTGTCTTGGTCGACGAGAGGAGTGGAGGATGTTCGCGAGATCCTTTTGACCGACGACGAGCCTTCTCGTAATTTCTAGATTTATCTCCGTACGACGAAATTGTGTTTTCCCGATAGATGAGATTACTGTTCGACGTAGTTGAGGCACGCTTGGTCAGCAAGCCTGCTCGAGCAGCATAGTTAGATTAAGTCTAATATGAAATTGGGTCAAATGCAGACCAAATCCAGAACAAACTTCATGTTAAGAAAGAAGCAACCATGAAAAATTAGAAACAACCATAAAAACATTGGTGAAAAAGAATAGATGGTGCTCATTACTTCTCTTTGTTAAAATATTTAGATTTTTAGTTTTTAAGGTTTTTAAATAGATCATCGTTTATACTGAATTAAAATCTAATCAACCTTTCAAATCATAAATCGACAAAATCAAAAGTTTAAGTGATCGAAATTGAATGTTTATTCTGAATTTACGGCTTGAAATAGATTGGATTTTTGGGTCCGAATTCAACTCAATTCGTCCGTTATCCAACTCTAGTAAAATAGATATATGTTTTAATTTAGAAATTTTGAATTTGAATTTTATTTTATAATATTCCGTCTGATTCTATTTATAATAAAAAATTAATTTTTTAAATATATTAAATAAATAATATATCTAGATAATATATTGATTAGATATATTATTTATTTAATATATTTAAAAAATAAAATTTTTCTTATAAATAGGATAAGAGGTAATACTTGTTAAAGTTTTTGAGAAAATTTTGTCTAATTCATTAAGAAAAGGAATGCATGTATCGTGAAAAATTAAATTTAATAATAATTAAATTTTACATAATAAAATTTCAAAATATTAATATTATATAAATATTTTATATATAAAATATATTTTATATAATTAATATATTAAAATATAATATGAATATTATGTAATATTTCTATTTATGTATTTGTGTATTAGTTATAAATAGTTATAAATATATTTTAGAATTAAATATATTTATGTTCTTTTTAAATATAATGACTTTTATTTTAATCTATTTTAAAATTTATAAAAATGTTGGTTCTTCTAAATTTTTCGTTATTGATTTTTTCCAATGACTCGTACGTTCGCACGGATCGCGTAAAGTCGATATAAATATTAAAAAAATATTATATAATTATGGCTAATATATATATATATATATATATATATATATATATATATATATATATATATATATATATATATATATATATATATATATATATATATATATATATATATATATATATATATATATATATATATATATATATATATATATATATATATATATATATATATATATATATATATATATATATATATATATATATATATATATATATATATATATATATATATATATATATATATATATATATATATATATATATATATATATATATAAATACATATGAATAATTAATTTATTAACATAATTTAAAATTAAATATTTTTAATGTAATTTGATGTGTAATTTATTAACATAAGTTGCAAAATAATTGTAAACATTAATTTTTTTTATGCACTAATAAAAGAAGGAGAAAAATTAATTGACTTGCATTCGCACGGGTCGCGAAAATAGTAGTTGTCAAGATATACATAGATTTAGTAATTGCTATTAAACCAAATATATGATGGACAAAAAGATTGCCCCGTCAGACATGTCTATAATTTTTATAATTGCTCATAATTTTAATTTTACAATTTTTATTAACAAATATTATAAAATAAAATATATTATACACCAAAAAAAATATTGATTTAATAACAAATTAAAATTGATAATAATTAGATTAGATTTAATGAATTGAATAATATTATGTTTGTTAAATTTGTGTAGTAATTTAGAAGTTATTGCTATAGTAATTTAGAAGTCATTAAACATATGATCTCTAATATATGTTCAATTTAAGTAAATATTTTGTCGGCCCGTCTAAAAAATAGGTTCGGCCTATCGAGTGTTAAATTGTAATTCATAGGTGTCAAAATAAGATTTGATTTGTTTAGATTTAAATAGATTTGAATTTAAATCTAGATTAGATTTGATTTAGTAAAGAGATATTTTGGGCTTGGGTTTAGCTTAGGGAGCAAGCTAACCTAAATCTATAAATAAGAGGGAGTAACCTTTATTTTGTATTCAAGTCATTGAAGTCATTCACAGTATTTTGCAGATGCAAAGTGAATTAATAAAGATTCCACAGTTTGTGGGCAGAATAGAAATTCTGCAGAATTATCTACATTGTTCTTTTATTTGTTTTTCATAACTAGTCATCTAGTGGTGGTCGAAATTCATCATAGTGTATTGGTGGATTTCCAACATCTGGTATCAAGAGCTTGTGTTTCGATTCAAGGGAAATATCAATCAAGAACGATTGAAGAATTCACGATGACAAGTTATGGGAATGCAAACTATCCAGCAACGCTGCCAATTCTGAAAGTTGACAACTATGAGAATTGGTGCAAGCAGATGAAAGTCCTATTAAGGTGTCAAGGCCTTTGGGACCTTGTAAAAGATGGAGTCGAAGCGCTTGGTGAAAACGCTTCAGAAGAAGAAAAGAAGAAATATACAGAATCTGAGAAGCAGAGTTATAAAGCATTGTTTATAATTCATCAATGTGTCAGCCCAGACAACTTCGAAAAGATTAGTGATTCAGAATCTGCAAAAGAAGCTTGGGAGATCCTGGAGAAATCTTTTGGAGACGCTCAGAAGGTGAAAGAAGTGAGGTTACAAACTCACAAAAGGACCTATGAACTGCTTCAGATGGAAGACAGTGAAAACATATCTGATTTCTTCACTAGAGTTACAAAACTAGTGAATCAAATCAAGACATGTGGAGAAACATTAACAACAAGAGCTGTTGTTTCGAAGATCTTGAGATCCTTAGCTCCTAAGTTCGACCACATAGTGGTGGCGATAGAAGAAGGGAAAGACTTGTCGAAATTGACAAAGGAAGAGCTTCAAGGGACGCTCGAATCTCATGAACAAAGAATGAACGAAAGAGCTGCAGGAAAATCGAAGAGTGATGTAGCCTTGCAGGCACATTCAGCAAAAGAGACCAAAGGCAAAGGAAAGTATTTCGACAGAAGTAGAGGTGGCTATAACAAATCGAATGGCAGAGGAAACCAAATCGAAGGAGACGTGTCGAATCAAAGAAGACCACACCAAGGCAACCAAAGAGGTGGTGCTGCAAACAGAGGAAGAGGTGGTGGTCGAAAACCTGATAAGAGTCACATTCAATGTTACAATTGTCAGAAGTATGGTCACTATTCGAGTGATTGTCCAGAAAAACGAAAGAATCAAGAAAGTGATGCAAAGCTGGCAAAACATGAAGAAGAAGAAGAAATGATGCTGATGGTCACAACAAGAGATGAAGACAGATTCAAGGACCAATGGTACTTGGATTCAGGATGTTCATCACATATGTCTGGAAGGAAAGACTGGTTCGTCAATATAAAACCCTCAACGAAGAATATGGTAAAATTTGCAAATGACAACACCCTAGCAGCTGAAGGTATTGGTGATGTTATGATCATGAGGAAAGATGGCAAGAAGTCAGTAATTTCGAATGTATTGTACATACCAGGCATGAAGAGCAATTTGCTCAGTATAGGGCAGTTGGTCGAAAAGAATTATAAAGTGTCAATCGAAGATAAGTTGATGAGAGTCGTTGATGCAAATGGGAGATTAATCTTGAAGGCTCATATGTCTCAGAATCGAACCTTCAAGATTGAACTAAATGTGATGGAGCACAAGTGCCTTTCGACCGCAGCTAGCAGAGATGAATGGATATGGCATTATAGACTTGGTCATCTCAACTTCAGAGACATCAGAGATTTGAAGAGAAGAAATATGGTTTCGGGATTTCCTGAAATTGACATTCCAAACGAAGTATGTGAAGAATGTGTGCAGGCGAAGCAACACAAGAACAGCTTCAGCAAGGATGCAGGAAGCAGATCGAAGGCTAGTCTCGAAGTCATATACTCTGATGTATGTGGACCAATTCAGGTGGATTCGATGGGAGGTAACAAATACTTTGTTACATTCCTAGATGATTTCAGTCGAAAGCTATGGACTTACCTGATCAAGCAGAAAAGTGAAGTGTTCGAAGTATTCACCAAGTTTAAGTCTATGGTCGAAAGACAAAGTGGACGAAAACTCAAAGTTTTGAGAACTGATGGTGGAGGAGAATATGTGTCGAAAGACTTCGACAGATTATGTGAAAAAGAAGGGATTGTGCATGAGGTGGTGCCACCCTATACTCCACAACAAAATGGAATTGCAGAAAGGAAAAATCGAACCATCATGAATATGGTGAGAAGTATGTTGAAAGGCAAGAATTTACCCAAAGAGTTCTGGGGTGAAGCTGTTTCGACTGCAACATACATTTTGAACAGAAGTCCTACAAAGAAGCTAGAAGGAATTACTCCAGAAGAATGTTGGTCTGGTGTGAAGCCTAGCTTAAGTCATCTGAAAGTATTTGGATCTATTGCACATAGACATGTGCCAGATCAGTTGAGAAAGAAACTTGATGACAAGTCAAGTCAAATGATCCTAGTTGGATATCATTCGACAGGAGGCTACAAGTTGTTCGATCCAGAGAACAAGAAGATTGTGATCAGCAGGGACGTGATCATAGATGAGTTCAAAGAATGGGATTGGACTGCAAATGTCAAGAAAGATTCAGTGGGAATCTTATTCGAAGAGCCAGAAACTCAAGTCGAAAGAGAAGTTCGACAAGAGGAGCCAGCAGATATACCCAGTACAAGCAGACCTCAAAGAACAAGACGCATGCCTGCAAGATTGCAAGATTGTGTGATTACATCAGATGATGTAATAGATGATGAAGGTGAGCTGGTACATTATGCTTTCTATGCAGATGTCGAACCTGTTAATGCAACTGAAGCATTAAAGGATTCGAAGTGGGTGAAAGCAATGAACGAAGAAGTAAAGTCTATCGAAGACAACAACACTTGGTCACTTGTCAAATTGCCTTAAGGCAAGAAGGCAATTGATGTCAAGTGGGTATACAAAGTGAAGACGAATTCGAAAGGTGAAGTAACTCGACACAAAGCAAGACTTGTGGCGAAAGGATTTCTACAGAAAGAAGGAATAGACTTCGACGAAGTTTTTGCACCTGTTGCTAGGATCGAAACAATCAGGTTAGTTGTTGGTCTAGCAGAAATCAACAGTTGGCACATATGTCAGATGGACGTGAAGTGTGCATTCCTAAATGGACCCTTAGATGAAGAAGTCTATGTTAAACAACCAGTTGGGTTTGTGAAACATGACGAAGAAAGAAAGGTGTACAGGCTACATAAAGCCCTGTATGGTTTGAAACAAGCTCCAAGGGCTTGGAATAAGAAAATTGATAGTTTTCTAAGGGAGAAGGAATTTGAGAAGTGCATAACTGAACATGGAGTATATGTAAGAAGAAGCAAGAGTAAATTGCTTATACTATGTCTCTATGTAGATGATTTGTTGATAACAGGTAGCTGCAAGAGTGAGATCGAAGACTTCAAAGTTGATCTTAGCAAGGAATTCGAAATGTCTGATTTGGGTGAGATTTCATATTTCCTTGGTATCGAATTCCACAAGAGCAGTAGAGGTTTGATGATGCATCAAAGAAGATATGCAGGGGAAATTCTCAAGAGGTTTGAGATGGAAGAATGCAACTCAACTTCGACACCTGCAGAACCAAGACTGCAACTGTCGAAAGATGCAGATGAAGATGATGTTGATCCAACCCAATACAGAAGACTTATTGGATCATTGAGATACCTTTGTCATACAAGGCCTGACTTAGCATACAGTGTAGGTATGGTAAGTAAATTCATGCAGAAGCCAAAGGTATCACATCTAGCAGCTGTGAAGAGGATACTAAGGTATCTCAAAGGAACTTTCGATTATGGCATTTTGTTTCCTGCAGTTGATAAAGGAAAAGAATGCAAGCTAGTGGGATACACTGATTCGAGTTGGTGTAGTGATGCTGAAGATCGAAAGTCAACAGCAGGATATGTGTTTATGCTAGGTGGTGCAACAATTGCTTGGAGTTCGAGAAAAGAACCAGTAGTAGCATTATCATCATGCGAAGCAGAATACATAGCTGCTTCTCTTTGTGCATGCCAAGCAACCTGGATGGTGAACTTGGTCGAAGAGATAACATGGAAAAATCATGGAGCAATTACCATGAAGATAGACAACATGTCAGCTATCAATCTGGCGAAGAACCCAATAGCACATGGTCGAAGTAAGCACATCGAAATGAGGTTCCATTATCTTTGAGAGCGGGTAGCAGATGGGAAGATGAATTTGGAACACTGCAGAACTGAGAATCAGATTGCAGACATCATGACGAAGGGAGTGCAGGTCGAAGTATTCAGAAAACTAAGGGCCATGATGAACATAGACAGTTTAGACACAATGAATTAGGTGGTGTGTTAAATTGTAATTCATAGGTGTCAAAATAAGATTTGATTTGTTTAGATTTAAATAGATTTGAATTTAAATCTAGATTAGATTTGATTTAGTAAAGAGATATTTTGGGCTTGGGTTTAGCTTAGGGAGCAAGCTAACCTAAATCTATAAATAAGAGGGAGTAACATTTATTTTGTATTCAAGTCATTGAAGTCATTCACAGTATTTTGCAGTTGCAAAGTGAATTAATAAAGATTCCACAGTTTGTGGGCAGAATAGAAATTCTGCAGAATTATCTCCATTATTCTTTTATTTGTTTTTCATAACTAGTCATCTAGTGGTGGTCGAAATTCATCATAGTGTATTGGTGGATTTCCAACATCGAGCATGCCTATAATTCTTTTGTATTATACATTTGTGGATGATATTGATATTATATGATTTTATCATCTAATAGAAAATAAATCTATGATTTTGCGACTCTCTTAAATAAAAACTTTAACTTTTTAATTTATTTATAGTAGGATAAATAAAAGATTAATTTTTTATAGTCTTACACTTTTGTATGTCTGCGTCACTGCTACGTAACTTTCATATTTTAGTCTTTAACTTCATAAATTATTAACACGTTTTAAACATAATTTTTCTCTTAAAAAATATATAAATTCGTTTATATTATTTTAGGACAATAAAAAACACATTAATGAAATTTGTTTTATTTTTAACTCCTAAAAATTATACATAAAATCTACCCCTATTTATTTGAACATTGAAACGACTATTAAACGTGTAGTTTAATTACTAATGGTCCAATATAGTTATGCATATCACGTTGATAAATAAAGAGTCTATTATCCAATACAGTAATGCATATCACTTGATAAATGAAAAATGTTATATAAGACGGTAAATGAAAAGCTAATATTAGGAATTGAATCAGAAAGTTCTTATTTATGTTCAATTAAAAATCTTAATATATTATTGAATATTAAATTAAAATGTTTAGGGAATGAGAAGAAACATTAAATATAAGGACAAAACTTAGATACAATTCTCTATGTGTGATTCTTACTATTTTTCAATAAAAAAATGATAAGTATGTTTGAATATCATTTAAGGAGTAAAAATAAGAATAATTTATATATGTCTAAGAGGAAAATATATAATTGTAATATTTTCATTAGAAAATAGTAAGAATCACACTTAGAGAATTATATATATTCTCTAGGTGTAGTTCTTACTATTTTTCAATAAAAATATGACAAATATGTTTGAATATCATTTAAGGAGTAAAAATAAAAATAATTTACATATGTGTAAGAGGAAAATATACACTTATAATATTTTCATTAGAAAATAGTAAGAATCACACTTAGAGAATTATACCTAAATTTTGTTCTAAATATAAATGAGATATATAAAAATATGATTACTGGTTTTAGAAAAAAAACTCATACAGTTTTCAATGGGTCTGAAAAAACAATATATATTAAAATATTAATTAAAATTTATCAAAAAATATTATATTTCTAAAAAAATAAAATATTAAATTTTCATGTTATTTATTTAATCTTTTAATTGATGTACTAATTAAGAGTTTATATACGAAAAAAGCAATAGCAAATTTAAGCCTGTTTTTAAAATGGATGTAAAGAGTAAACGAAATATTTGATCAAGATTACATGATACCCTTATATAAAAAATATTGAAAACAAATAATAATATTCAAATAAATTATAAAGCTAACTAATAAAACATATGGTATTCCACTATAAAATGAATACTAAAAAAATATTATTACAAATACCAAAAATAAAACATTAATACTTATGCCAAAAATAAAATGAATGTAAACAAATTTTAAAAACATAAATTAAATTGAATATCATTAATTAATTACCATTCTAAAATAAATAATCAAATTGAATTTTATTAATTAATATTCACTAATTATTAATACACATTAATTACAGAAAAAAATATAATACACATTAAACCTTAAAATAAATTAGAAAAAAATTATCTTCTATTTAATGGTAGATACGTAAAAATGTAAGTAAAAATACAAATAATAATATCATTATCAAATTTCTTAAAATATTCCAATTTTTTTCATTTACATACCAATATCTAAGATAGTCTCATGCTCTTCATCATAAGAACCGTTGAAAAGCAAAAATTCTAAAATTTGTTTTCGCAAAATAAAAAATGCAAGAGGTAAATAACAAGCTTTAGTATTTTTTATTATCTTTTCTAAAAAATAATTATCAAAAAATAATACTAGCATTTTTTTATAAATAAAAAATTTGATATAATTTATTATTGACATCCAATTTTTTATTATTCAATTTATATTAATTGAATGATAAGTTTCTTAATGTCATTCAATTAAGACTTACATTTCTAATAAACATCATTTAGGGCATGAAAAAAATTTATTGAAGAATAAATTAAATATTAAAAGGAAAATAATATTTTTAATTAAATATTAGTGGTAATATTTTTTTCTTGTATTATATCATAATATTATATATAATTGTTTCATCAAGTTTATGATATTGTTTTAAATATATAATACAATTTTCACGTCCATGACACCATACTAAAATAATTAATAAAATATACTAAATAATGAAAAATCAAGTAATTGATCTATGTTATTATTATAGTACATTTAGATAAATTAATCAATTGAAATTATTATTAAAGGTAATTATTAATTATTCTAAATTACAACTTGTATTCAGATAAAATATAAGTTTTCATTCTTGCAAATAATTTACTTAATTATTATATTTTAATTCATAATTATTCTTTTTTTTCCCTAACAAATCAAACCAAATTCATATACTCTATCCCAGTTTTTATACATGGCTTCTCAATAATAAATCAAAACCCATATACATACTATGAAAAAATTAAAAGGACATATGTGCATGTGAATTATTACTCTAGATTTAGAAATCTATCAATAACATGAAGACAAAGATGGTTTATTATTCTACATACTCAAATGATTTTATATTTTAGTTGCTTAAAATAGATTTATTCAAATTTCCCTTAACCTTTTGAATGGTTTTAGTTGATTTGCTTGTTATTATATTTACTTTAAAAAGCTTCTTTCACTTTTTTCCCTACTCC